>JABFPN010006340.1:0-11711 GCA_022817305.1 Leptoteleia sp. ZL-2020 | reverse complement strand
TATGTGCGACACCAGCATCAAATTCATGTAAATGGTATATTCTAAATATTTATGTTCTCATAGCATTATATTCATGCGATTTTAGTTATATTTTTCAGTGTAACGTAACATGAATTTCTTTTTTATTCTTACAAACTGATATTTGGAAATTAAACATTTTTCATGCTGTAAAAGCAAGTGTTGCTACTTCTGTAGCATGAAAATAATAACACAATTATTCATGCTAATAAAACAAAAGTATTTCTCTCGGTGTACCTACCAAAGCGAATACTTTTTTTCCGTGATACGTTTGGTTTTCCAACGTTTTATTTTCATTTTCCAACGTTTTGTTTTGCCTTCTTTTTCTTAATTTCGCCAACTTTCTACGCCTCCATAAATAATTTTACATAAGTTAATATTCATTAGCGGGGTCCTTGTCATTATTAACACTGTCAGTCATGAATAAACATTGTGCATTGAGGATCGCCTCGATATCACGTGTATAATTTTGATAAACTGCGAGCTGAACGGCATTGATGGCTGGGCAGAAACGTAAAAAGTTGTACTTTCGTGTTACAGCTGGCCGTCTTCAAGCCTTTGGTTCACTCGAACTGCTCGCGGCATTTGAGATTCTTTCTGTGCGCCGTGTTCGCCCCGGTCTGCTCGGAGCATGTATCCATGCAAATACCGGCATGCAAATCGCTCTGTCTTTCGGTGAAGAGGGACTGCGAGCCCGCACTGACCAGGCTCACTTTACCCTGGCCCATCATGTTCGATTGCGACCGCTTCCCTGACAATGGTAAGATGCCAATATTTTCATTAATCATACGAATTTCTTGCAATAATAACGCCGCAACTGCACTGCGAAAAGGGAAGCCTGAAATTAAATACTATTTTGAGTTTGAACGTGAGACGTAATATTGAAAACATCGAAAGTTAGGTTGTAATAGAAAAGTTGATAGATTTAGACTGATGTGCATAAGGTAGTCTGATTTTCAGATTAATTACTTTTAAATTCAGACTTTGTCAGGCAACTTTTTTTCGTAGTGTATCATCAATATTTGATTAATATGTTTGAATTGGAAACCAAAAAAAAGCTGTGCATGTGCTCTTTGGACCATCCGAAAAAAGTATAACTTCTTCAGGACTTAGATATGGAGAGATATATATCGCATATATGCAACGTATATGGGGTATATTTAGAACAGATAAGGGACGTATATGGGGAATATATAAATTTTTGCCTGGGTTCCAAGGTTCTCTTAAAGTTCCAAGGTTCCAAGTACAATTACCCTCCTATAAGAAGTTATACTTCAATAAATAAAATTACGTTGAATATTAAGATAAATATGGCAATTGTCAATACAATTCCTATAACTTGTACCATCCATATACAGGAATGGTGAGGAGTAAAATAAATTGTTTCTTATAAGTTTCCTTTTTAATTATAATATTAACTCAATCACTTTAAATTGTTTATCGTTAGTTTATTTGCACCTCACGATTTGGTTTTATTGTGTTATTTTCCAATGAGAGAGGTAACAAGCCGATAATGGTTTGCATGAAGTCAATTATTAATGTCAAATTTTAGGAAACACTTTGTGCGTACAACCGCCGCCGGAAGAAACATTACCGGAAGCCATACCACCGGGATTAACAGCAACGCAATGGCATCAGCAACAGTGGCCCGCGTTGCAACCTATCCAGTTACCCACTGGAGGCAACCAACACCATCAGTGTCCACCACATTTTATACAAACACCCCTTGTTGATGTTGTAAGTATTCCCCAGTGCAAAATAAATATTTCATTCCAACGACACATTCTTTTTACGTCTCAATAGTAACGTTCATATATATAGACTTATACGTATTAATGAGATTGACAATATTAGGATTAATTTAAATAGTTACTGGAGTGATTAAATTTGGGAAAAAAGTTACGTTACAACTTATTATATTGTGCTGAAAAACTGCTAAAATTTGGAATATCCAGCATTTTTCAGCGTTCTTTTCCAAAAGAGTTTATTTATTTTTTCAAATTTATTTTGTTGTACTCATTAAGAAATTGAGTAATACATAATATTATTGTTTATAACTTTTCCTTATACGTGTTTTAATTATTACTAAAATTAAATAATACAAAAAAGCAAAAGTTGTAAATAGAGTCCAGGATTAGTATATTCTTTTCTCAATATATACTCTAGGATGGGCTTGGCCACACTAGATACAGCATAATAACATATGACGTAACTTTTCTCTCAGTACAATAGTATTAATTTTACTGTTTATAATCATAAATAATTACTTAAAATATAATAATTGGTAAAATGCCTACGAAGCAAGCCTTACTGAGAATAGTCGAATTGTAGGGAGAAAAAAAGTTGGGAGCGTTCAAAGTGACATCTGTTATATGTATTTTAGATATCATGTGTCCCTCGATGCGGAGCAGATGCATATTATCGCGCAGACGACAAGCGATTTGCCGAGCGCTGGATGACCGGTTGGGCCTGGCTCTGCTTCTTATCCACTCTATTCACGTTGCTCACCTTTTGGGTCGAGCCGTCTCGCTTTCGTTATCCCGAGAGGCCGATAGTCTTCCTCGCCTTGTGCTACAATCTCTTATCAGTCGCTTATATAATACGCGGTGCGATTGGCTCTGAAAATTTGAGCTGCGCTAGTCAGGACGATGGACCGAGCTACGTACCGGTAAATCCAATTGCAAATCTTATCTTCTTCGGGTTGAAAACTAATTGTGGAAAATAATGGGAAAATAATCGTCAATGAATTCGTCGTCATTGTTGTGCAAACAGTCGTTTCTATACGGAGGGAAAAAGTGGAATAAGAATTGTTGACATTGTTTGATGTGGAAACAGTACTATCCTAAATTAGTATATAGTGTGAAACTGTAATATTGATATTTATTGTTAGTTTTCAACTTATACCCTGAGAAAAATATCATAAATTAATACGAAGAATAAGCGTTTTTAGAATGCAAAATATTGACAAATTTCGTTTTGTTTTTAATTCTCTTTTAATTTAAAATTACTAAAAATTGTTTTCATGATCATCATTTTCAGCAATTTTACAGTATTTTCAAGTATATCATTAATTTACTAACAATATTAGTAATTTTTAAGTACTTTCTTTTTCAATTCTTATCTCCTTTTAGTAATGATACTTTTTTAATGAAATTTCTTGGAATGTAATAAAACATTTAATGTTTATCACAAAAGTTGTAATAAATTTGTTGAATAGTTTGGAGGGTGTGTGACTTTTTAAATTTACAAATTTCAATTGTTACAGGTCCACGATGGTTTAAAAAGCATACCGTGCACGATATGGTGGCTGGCCAGGTATTATCTTGGGTTAACTAGTAGTATGTGGTGGGTAATTCTCTGCGGATGTTGGCTGCTTAGCGCCAGAAATGAATGGAGCAGCGAGGCGCTGCATAACATAGCCAGCTATCTGCACGCCACTGCATGGGGATTACCTATTCTTTTGACCGGAGGTAAAAATTTCTCCACTTTATTATTCGTCGTGGATTATTAATTCGACATTTCAGCCGTGTATAATCTTAAACACCTATTGCTCGGGACTCTTTCCATCGATAATCGTTATTTCATAACGTAATAGCGAAAAAAAGAGCGTTGCGCTATTAAGCAATTTAAGCGAGCATATATATTTCAAAGCAACATAAATGCGGATATGAAGTTTAATACGACTGCCCATTGAATTGCATTAAATTATAAATTTTCTTATTTATATTTCATAAATTATTTATTATTAACCGTTAACAAACAAATTATCAAAAAGTATGATATCATTTAGTGGAACGCGATTAATTATTTTGCTTGGACGAGTGACGATTTAGCGAGTCATTTTCATCAATTTCAATATGTAACCAGTTTAACAATATTTCAATAGATTATTGATACGATTAATTTACTGACATTTTGATAACAGAATTGCGGTGGAAACGCGAGCAATTTTAGCCACGTACATGTGAATTTATGCATGTTTAATAGAACAATAATTGGGAAGTGCAAATTATATAGATATTGCGCAATGAAAACCGTACATTATTGTTCCATTATTAATATCTTTGTAATATAAATAAATTACATAGCGTGACAGACAAATATTTGAAATCATTATATTGAAACGAATGTTAAAACCGTCTCCAATAAATTGTGCTTATAAAATATAAGAAAATCAATAAACCTCTTGTATATTAGCAATAATACAATTGTATTTAACGACGCGTTAAAAAGTGTCAAAAGTATTGAACAGGCTTTGTCAACTCGTTACCTAGATACAATTTTTACTTGGAACTGTAAATTTACACTCAGAAAAAAATATGCTTGCGTTAAAATTTAAATGAAACAAAGAAAAAGTTCTTGTTAAAACTAACGGAAAATCTATTAAAATTAAGAATATTCAGTTATCATCAGTTGAATATTCTTAAACTAAAACTATTTTATTCTTTTCTCTAAAACAAATCCATAAAATATAAATGGAAAGAATTCTTTATATAAATATATGTTTTCTGAGATTAATTTATTCCTATTATAAATAAAATTTCGCCTTGTCCATATAATGAATGGAAATCCTATTTAATATAAGAATATTCTATTACTCATAAGGTGAAATGTCACTCGTTGGTCAACTCAAAATGAGGATAACCTCAAAAATAATACATATCTTTAAATATGTTGTAAAATAATAGATTTGAAACAAACATCTAAATAGTTGATGAAACCATTTCCAAAAGTTAGCTCTCGGAAAAAATTTGCAATACGTAAAAACTAATTTAAAAACATTCTAAACTTGTTTAACTGTGAACGTACGTTGCGTTTTTCTTAAACGAATTTTTATTTCACAATATATTTAAATATATGTATTATTTTTGAGGTTATCCTTATTTTAAGTTGGACAACGAGCGACATTTAACCTTAAATAATCATTTTTGTGATTGTAGTATATGACCAAAAATTGACTTTCACTCGTGGACCATAATTTTAAGTTGCGTCAAGTTATATATTACATTACCAATTATTTATACGATGTTAAATTTGAATTTGCAGGAAGTTTGATCTCAAGGAACATCGTGGCCGACGAGTTGACGGGTCTTTGTCATATCTCCGACAATGCGGCGCTGTGGTTGGAGGTGCTGCCGCACGCCGTCCTGTTGCTGCTCGGTTGCGTGTTTGCCAGCATCGCGGGGGCCGCTTTGATCCGCGTACGACGGGCGATCCGAGCCGCGGGACGCGTCGCCACGAAACTCGAACGACTCATGACTCGGCTGGGCATTTTCGCCCTTTTGTACGCCCTGCCCGCTTTGGGAGGTTTGGCCTGCGCCTTGCACGAGTCCCACGTAAGACCCAGGTGGCGGACCCTCGCCCTTTTGGCCGCGTTGGACTGCAGAGCGGCCCAGAATTGCGTACCCGGACCGGTTTACAGAGCTGCCGGCCTGGAAGTCGCGCTGCTACGACTGTTCTTATCGTTGGTCATCGGCGTCACTTCCGGCATGTGGGTTTGGTCCGGGAAAACGTGCCGGGCTTGGAGCAGACTTCTCGCCGCGCCAAGTAAAACGTCCAGACCCCTGCAAGCGGTCCAGCAGAGCGCGCAAAATGTCTTCCAAGGGTTCAAGTCGGACGGAACGAACGTCGCTTGCAACATATAGATCAGGTGGTTCGTTTTGTGCGGCCATAACAAGGTTGTTCGTTAAAGTGATCTCCCAATCGAGGAATTGCATTTTCTTGTTTTCATTCGAGAATTGTTACGGCAGTTTATATGCCGCGAATAAGAAATTAAGACTAACATAATGCAATTCTTGAATTTATTACGCCTTTCGATCTTTTTTGCTTCTTTTTAAGCAATTAGACTGGATTTTTAGGAGTTGTCTTTAATGATATTGAGTTCAATGATGTTGAATTTGGAAAAATGATGATACTTTGAAATGAGATTTTGAAGTATTGATAAGCTTTAAAAGGTATGAAAATGATTTTCTTTTGTTAATTTGTTGAGTCGTATAAAGAATCTCTTGAGAATTGAAAATAGTTTCAGACTTAAATTGGATTATAGAAGTATTTTAATATATATATGTACATGTAATAAATCAATGTATTGGTTTATATTTTAAAGACAATTTTGAGTATTGACGCATTAAAATGATATAAATATTTCTTTCAATGCGTTAAACAGTTTTTAAAGCAATGAAATTTGGAATTTCTTATTTATGTTTAATGAACATAGTTTTAAAATATTATAGTAACGAATGTTATGTATAAACTGTACCGGAATGCATACATTAAGGAACATATAGTGCAATTATATGCACAACTTGAACAAGTATTGTGATAATATATTAATTATTGATAAATAATTTTAATATTTACACTAAAACATGTAATTTTTAACTTAAATATGACAATTTTATTGAAACAAATTTTACTTTATATATAAAAGAAATGTTAAATTGTTGAAGTTAATATGTGATAAAAAATAATAAACAAAATTATTTATGAAGCAAATAAACGTTATAATATTATAATGGTCATGACAATGAATCAGCAATATAAAAGAACAATTTTTATACGTCGTACTAATTATAAGCAATAATATGAAATTAGAATTATTTAATTACACGTAGAGAACATTACCATATATGTTCAACTTGAATTCAGGTCGCCGTTGCATATAAATTTTTGTTTATGTAGTGTTTATTATATAATTTCACTTAATCACCTAACCTACCTTTTTATATTATTTAAAAGCATTATTTAAATCTAATATCAAACGCAGCAAACTTCAATTTACTTCATTTAATAAATCAAAATTACTTTTGCATAATTTGGTAACATTTTTAAATTCATGTATATCTAATAATTTATCTCAGTAATTTATTTTATTTGTATAAGTCACTTGTACAGTTTTAATTAAGTATTTTACAAATTTGAAAATATATTGTTTTGGGTTCAAAAACACTGTTGGATTGCATTGTGAAGGACAGTTTTATGTAAATATTGAAAAAAAAAAATAAAAGGAGAAAGTAACAATGTTTTTTTTCATTCTATTTCTATATTTACATTCTGTTTTCTTTCACAATGTACTACCAATATATTTTTCCAACGCATATATTAAAAACTTTATGTGAATAAAAGGTAAAACTAAAACGTGTAAACATTTATTTTGTAAGTATTTGAGAATTAAAGATCTATTTTTATGCTATAGTATTTATATTAGACGCTATAACTCGACGAAAGAATGAAACATGAATATACTAATAATTTACGGAAATAAAACACGATATCATATCTTGTATGTAAATAAAATAGTCTTGTAAATATTGTAAATGTAAATAAAGAGACAATTGTGGTGCGATGTGTTGATATGTGAAAATGCAGCATTTTCTACTGAGTGATGCAAAAGAATACATAAATATTCGATACATAATTACAATGTAATATAAAATACAAAAACTTATTTGTTTTTAATATTCGAAAGCAAACTGTTAAATACTTATTTACAATAGCAATTAATATAGATAGTGTTGTAATTAGACATATTACGTGCCTTATGTACAATAAGTTAGTATTTTATTTTATTACATTTAACAAATTCCATTTT
Source organism: Leptoteleia sp. ZL-2020 (assembly GCA_022817305.1). Classification (NCBI taxonomy): domain Eukaryota; kingdom Metazoa; phylum Arthropoda; class Insecta; order Hymenoptera; family Scelionidae; genus Leptoteleia; species Leptoteleia sp. ZL-2020. Next base: position 4,102 of record JABFPN010006340.1, on the reverse strand, counting down.
TAAAGCGGATTTCGCAATATGCACAAATATATGTATACATTGTAACCAGTAGAGAATGTTACCTCTTTTTATTAAATACATACTTTTGTACATTTGATAATGTGTTGTATTGAATTAATAAAACATTTTAAGAATTAATTGTTCCCACTTTTTCATGAAAATTTTATTTATATTTATATTTATAAATAATTTTTCAAAAGTGGATATATAATACATTATAGAAATTCTTGTGTAAAAAATGATAAAATTAATTTTAATTATAATGTAAATTAAAAAAGTATTAAAATCATTTTTATACTGTAATTGTTCGTGCAATAAGCTAGAAATTGTTTATTCTGTTGATTAATTTAAAGTAACAAAAAAATTTTTGTATATAGGGGGCACCACATGCTTAACAAGGTATGTACCGACGTGGGATACAAGAAATGAAAGGAGAATACTGTTTTACCGACAGAGGCGCTCACTGTTAGATTCTATGTAGTGGCCGTGGTAGTCAGTATCTTTGGTTATCGATTATGAAGATTACTTGTATATTGTGTAAATATAGGCAACAATTATGTGCTACAGATGGTGTTTTAAGGTAATTCTCAATTTTTACTCATAATTTTTACAAATTCGGTAACTATTAATAAAGTTATTCGGTCGACAAATGACTGCGTACCAAATTCGCCATAAATGAATTAAATACCCATAGTGATAAAATATTCAAAAACTTACCGTTAGTTTCGTAAACTATTAATGGAAAATTATCATAAAAGGAATTGTTAATATTTTTTAACCAAAAGGTAATACATGAATTTTACTATTATTACTTTAAATTTTAGTATTTTCTTTTTGGATTTTTCCCTCAATTCATACAGAAAACGGTAATTTATGATATTTCTTTTGCCGAGTGCATTAGAATATACATTTAAGCGTAATTCATATTAGAATGAATTATGCTATAATGCATCAAATATCTTGTTTCGTTATTCGTCTATATCGTTCACACGTTAATAAATGATTGATATTATAATTGAATAGTCTATTCAATTATATTCTAATTTTGATTGAATCCATTACAGTCGTGAATAGCAACTATTAATTATGAAAAATTGTGTTACAAAGAGATTATGCTACTGTATTTTTACATTAATTTTTAATATTTTGTAATATTGTTAAAATTAGTGAATAACATTTTTTTATTATATTTAAAGTAACAATTTAAGAAAAAGAACATTACTAACAATTGAATTCCTAACCTCATTTTTTCAAATATTATTTTTTTATTATTAAAGATAATGAATTTTTTTAGTCAGGATTTTTCTACAATTTTTTTTATGTATCGGTGCTAAATATATATTTAATATTCATAAATATTACTTTTAAACTGTAATATATGAAAACTTACAAAGATTTAAAAGCATTTTGTTTTTGAAATTTCCAGAAACAAGAGGTTAGGTTTTTTTTGTAATATGAAATATTTCTTTGCTCAATCCCGTGTGCAAAAAATGCTGAAAAATACTGAAACAAAAACTGGAAAATGCTGAAGTCCCAATTTTAATAGTTTTCCAGTATTTTTCAGCAATTATTTCCAAAAGGGACCAATTTAATATCTAAATGAAATGTTTGTAAGATAAATTATATGATATATATTAGATGTGTGTCAGTTGAATTTTACGTTTGATAAAATGTATTACTCTGCATTTAATTATAAAACACGTCATATAAGTACACAAGTACAAAGTTACCTAAATTAAAAATTAATACTCTAAGAGCTTAACAATATTATTATAAATTTTTATAATTTTTTACAATATTAATTCACATTGTGTAATCTTATTAAATGGTAAATTATCCTTGATATTTCATTAATTTTTATTAATCCTTTGAGTTCTGCATAATATTATATTATATTTCTTAATTCTTATTTAATTATTTATTATTTTTACACATTAATTATTATGTTGGAACTAGAATCATGTTCAACGATTAAACACTGTATGTATTTAATTCATCTTTTGTTATAATTATGTTTATATTACTTTTAAGTGCATTCAACCTCTCTAATTAAAAAATTCTCTTGAATAATATTGCAGACCTAATAACGATTCCTTGTGATGTAAACATAGTCATTTTGATATTCAATACTTGTTAAACAAGTTGAAATAATACTTCTTGGATGAAATTAACTTTTATACTGAGAAAAGAGTATTTGTAATATGTAAAAACTTTTACATAAAATACTTTTATATTAATTTAGAAATATTTTCATAAATGAAAACTTTTAACACAGTTAAAAATAGGAAAAAATGATAACCTTTAAAGGAACTTTCTAGTATTTTTAAATTATAAACTACTACACTTTTTTTTTTAATTATAATATTATATTATATTTTGTCTTCCTCTTTTAGCAATTTCAACGTGTTTATATAAAACAATAGAGAAAAATAAAAAGAAATAAATAAATTATAAACAGTAAATCAAGTTTTACTACTATTAATAACAAAAATATTTACTTTTTCTACATATATCCTTGAATTATTATGAAAAATAGTAATTTGTAATATTTCCTCCTTCTCAGTGTAATTATTGTTATTATCATGAAGTTAACCATTCCTTAAACTATTTGAATTCTTATTTTATTTTTAATTAATCGAACTTGCAATCTAAACAGGGAAAAATTCGTGGATATAACAATTTATAAAGCATTCTCTTGAAATCCATCTTGATTTTCGGATGATCTACCCAAATCCCAATGATCCTACCTACGGAACTTCGTTAGAATTTTAACATCTCACCGTAACTATCCGACAAAATGAATAAAAAAGGGCCGCCTCAAAAGTTGATTCATGGCGAAGCATAAAAAAAAAGAGGGGGATTTACGTATTAGGACAGAACCGCGAATTCATTCCTTCCATGTGAAATGAATTTTTTTTTGTTTTTTTTTTTTTTTTTCGTTTAAACGTTCAATCGCTCTTACTAATGCACACACAATTGTCGTGAAACGCATTGAAATTGAAATACGGTAAATTGTATATATTTTTTTTTGTCGTAACACTTTAAACGAATGTTTATGACAATATTAGAACACGTTGATTGTGCTCGCATTGAAGTATAATTCATTCGCTTTGAATTTAAGCGAAAAACCGATTACGATTAAAATGCGACGAGAAATTTTCTTTTCAATCGCAAAGTTTACGTAACGAGCAACAAATGCAATAATTCAAGTTTAAATAAATAAAATTGTTACGTGCCAAGTTTACGCGATTTATAATTCGTTTAACCGTGTCGAGGGTTATTCAACTAAATAATTAAATGATATGTTCCCTTTTATGTTTAATAATCATTTTTTTTTAATTTCATTCCCGTTCATTATGGCATTTCATTTGAATTAAGACTTTTCTTTTTGATAGAAACGAATTTATGTTTCAAATTCTTTACGCGCATTTCTATTGTTTTATGTAAACACGTATAGCTAATATATATTAAAGTTAGTTGTAAAATGGTGGTTTAAAAGAGGAAGACGAAATTTAATAAATTCGATATTCTTCATCATGATTTACGAAACGTGTACCACAAATACTCGTTCCTTGTACAGCGCGGCAATAAAAGTCGAATAAAAATTTATATTCATCGCGAGAGGCATTTCTTGACTTATTTGCGGTCAACATATTAAAATGACGTTGCATTTTAACACTAATTGTACATATTTCAATAATATTTTGACAAATATATAAAAGGAAAGTGTATATAATATAACACATATATATGGGTTAATATTAAGTGTATATAATATATAAGGAAAGTGCCCCTGTATTGACCTTTTTTAGCATTTAGTGTAATCCATTTCGTACCAGGGAAATACACTGTAAAAACAGACGTTCTTCAAGCGTTCCGAAAAGAACGGGAACGGCAATAAAACGTTCTGAAAAAAATTAAAGCGTTCCCCACAGAACACTTGCACACCAAACGTTCTGGAGAGAACGTTAGATGCGTTTTCAATATTTTGGAACGTGTTGAAACGTTCCATAAAATAGAACGGATAATTCAGAACGGATAATGTGTTCTGTACGGAACGTTTCATGTAAAAAAGAACGTTTTCATTATCAAACGTTCCAGA
>JABFPN010006339.1:0-11712 GCA_022817305.1 Leptoteleia sp. ZL-2020 | reverse complement strand
TGTATGTATCCATAGTGTAGATTTTATTAATGTTTTTTGAAAATAAAATATTTTTGAATATTATTTTGTGCGAATGTTTTCTTTTGTATTTACATTCACAAAACCTTAGTTAAATTATTAAGTTTTCGTAACTGAATCAAAAAAAAATATCGATGGCGCTCTAATCCTTATGTATGTCAATATAATTTTTATATAATATGATTTTACAATCATTTATAACCTAATATTACAAAGTGCAAACACGCGGTGCTGACACCATATTGAAGTGTGCTGCGGAACACTGACATCTAGAAGGTTAGTTTAATAACAATGAGAAGAAAAATATTACTGAAATAACCTACATTGCTTCTTCATAACAGATTATTTTTATTGTTTATTATCACTTCAATGTGCTTCTACTTCATCAAATGATAAAATATTAAAAGTTATAGTTTATTGTAACACGATATTCTGTTTAATTATTTTCCAAATGATTTCATACGAAATAGGGAAAAACAAAGAAAAATAAATAATAATGCATACTATTAAAGTGGAAAAAAAAATTACTTTGCACAAATATTAATTATTTCGAACAACACCGATGTGTAATCGAATATGCAATAAATAACAAACAAACAAAAAACACATAAATCATCATCTATCAGCATTTCACAATCAAATAATATATCTATAATATAATTAGATAAGCAATTTAATTAATGTTTTCATTTTTTTTTTTTTCTTTTTTAATATGATAAAACGTTTTAAACTATTACATTATTAAACAGGTATGTATAATTTTAGGCATTTATTTTACCTTAAACAAGTTCCTGATGAATGTTCCTCGTTGAAGTTTGAGCCGTCATCTTCTTGTGGTCCTGGAAGTAGTGTCCCTGTGGTCTGCAACAAAAACTGCAATAATATTAAAAATTAATAATAACTAACTCCACTGTTCCTTATTTTTTTTTTTTTTTTTTTTTTTTTTTATATCCTAAACAACAATACGTCTTACTATCTTAAACAACATCAATTTTTTTAACAATTTTCAATAATTTTGTTCGGCAAATAATTCATTATAATACGGTTAAAATCATGAACAATTATTCCCGGAAAGATTCAGCCTGTAACTGGCAAAACTTGGCATATATTCGGTTAATAAACTTTGGTTAATTAACTGGTTAATGCTTAGCAAATGTTGGTCTAAGCCTTGACATATATTCTGCAAATATATAAATAAATTCCAGCCAATACTTGGCACGAACTCGGGCCTGCCACATTTCATTTTTCATTAAATAAAACTATGTTTTCGAATTGTATATCAAAGTACATAAATGTGAAATTTCAGATCTCAATAATCTGCCAAGATTGATCAAAGTCATCTTATTTTGTCATAAAGAAAAATAAGAAAAAGATTTGATTTGAATAAAAATATATCCCCGGAGCTATTGTTGTTGGATTTCAAGCATCACAAATAATGGCGAATTTCTATATAAAGGTATTTGTGAGGGCGTTGTTGTTTTGTAAACAAACACAATAAGGCTGAAACTTTTGTCTCGATTATAAATAAGATTTTCGGGTTTAGGAAAATCACAAAGTCAGACTTTATTGTCTGAGTTTTCATTTGAGCCGACGAAGAAAGTTTCTTAAATGGCTGCAAAATCGTGGCCTTTGTGCTGATATGAGACGCGCTACGTCATTGCAAAGTAACGCCAAAGTAATAGTAACGCCGAAGATCTATCTGAAAGTCGTACCGGACTTACGAGGATCCATCGAGTTCAAGGGAATTGTTGGCGAAAACTTTGCCTTCCACTCTGTCCTGTGAAAAGCATCAGTTAATAGTTTCAACTGAATTGTGATTGGAACTGACTAAGACAAGCGAGAAAACATAGAAATCGAGTCATTAGTGATGGAAGGAGAGCTCTCCCTTCCACACACCCTATATACTGTAGAGTGTGCACTTTAAGCCAACTCGTCGTCACGTCAAATCATCCGAAAAATGATTTGGTTATTATTATTCCGAGCTTTTCTTTTCACAATCTTTCAATTATATGGAATATTATAATTGCGCACATATCGCCCCCGAGTTGTTACGTAACTGTTAATAAATTTCTCTCAGTGCATAACAAGTATAAACAATGTGCGAGGAATGAAAATATGGCGACGCTAATTGTTATCAATTTAAAACAAAGCGACAATTTAGGACACGTTATAATGAGTCAAATGTTGCACTCTGCTATTGTAAGAAAATAAATTTGTATAATAATTATTCCGTACAACTTTCGTCATCCAATACCAACGCTCCCTTAATGAATATTAATGTGGTAGAAATTAGCTATGATGAGACTGTCGACAAAGTATTGTGAAAATGTATACTTGTTATCTTAAGTTACCTTGAAATAAGGCAGCCGGCAGCTGAGAAAAGTTTCCCTCAACTTTGCAATAAACATTCTTTGGAGCGAGGCGGAATTAGATGTCACGTTGAAGTAATTATTGTATTTGTTCATTTTTGTTGTTTGTACTTGAGCTGTTGTAGTTTAATAATATAATTAAGTTGAAAGTATCCACAAGGTATTTAGAAAAATGAATAACTTTAACGCTCTATAATTAATTCAACTTAACCATTGCCTGAAATATTTAATTCCCCTTATCCGATGAACTGTTATTGAAATAGAAATTTAAAGAGAGAAACGTTTGATTGTTCGGCTCCATTTGGCTTAACATTTAAGTTAAGGAGGCACACAAAATACAATTTTATAATATAATGCGGCATGAAAATGTCAATTTTCCTTTAATAAAGTAAAAGTATATTATTGTATTGTTGTGTTGGCATTTCTTTTCCAATACACTTTGCACCTGCCTTAAAATATGATTCAGTTGAATATGAATTTAAGCGTATACGTCGTAAATTTAATAACAAACCCCAACAGACTCCGCGCATCCTATGTATCATTTTTTCTGTCCAAAGCTCTCATCCGATAGCAGCACAATTGCCATATTTTCTACTTTTAATATCGCATTCGCGTTTGAAAGAAGGAAGAAAATTTATACAGTTAGCAAGATAGTAGTCAACATTGTAATTGAGAGATGCTTTTGAGTATCCCACCAACATTCAGTCATTTTTATTATCATTATTGTCATGATTATTGGACAAACTATTATAAAACAAATAAATCAATGTAATAAAATGAAATAGGACTACTGAAAAGTGAAACCTTTTCAGAAAGCCAAATGTAAGTTAATGTTGGTTTTGTTAAACATCCATTTGTATTTTTTCCTTTGTATGTAAAGAAACAAGTTGTTTAGGACAAGTCTGCAATAATTAAGTGAAAGATTAAAGACAAAAGAGAAAGATAAGCAAAAGTGAAACTTTTATTGGGCTATTAAAGGGGATTAGACATACTTTCAACTTACTCGATTACCATGCAATATTGGCTACTTACAATACCGGAACATTACTTAAGCTTAAATTATTACGTGTTTTCAGTAGGTTGCAGCTCTGAACCATTCATGTGGCAAAGAACTGCGGACCTCGTACAAAGAATCGCCTGCATTTTCTTCTCAAAATGCAACGAGTCATTTTTCCAGTCGCATTCTATGACTATGAGACGCCATTTCTACTTGAACCATTATTCTCTCTCTCTCTCTCTCTCTCTCTCTCTCTCTCTCTCTCTCTCTCTTTTCGCTTATATTCTTTTCCCTCTTTTTTGCTAACCAAACATGAAAGCTCAGCCAACCTATAGTCTTTTTCCTTCCAAATGCATTCTCAACAACTACTTGATGTTATTCTTTTTCTCACGTTACTTTGACTAATTTCTTTTAACATTTAATCAGCAAAAATGGACCGTAAATTTTCTCATCAACAGAAATCGCAATGTCAACTAGTCTACGTGGAAAAGAAATAATATTATTTTAAAGGAATATGTCAGGAAAAATTGATTTCTTCTCACTATTCGTACAGTGATAATGTACGAATGAATAATCTAAGAGTAACTATTATTTCATGCAACTATTTTAAAAAGGTCTCGTTAGGAGGCGAGTACGTCCTCTACGTACGTATCCTTATAATGATCGTTAGGTCTCAACTGAAATGACCGCAAGCGTCTACACAACCTCCGCAACAACTTTCCCGTAACGTAATGGAACATGAGTTCACACAACAAGCTCCATTGTTTGCGAGTTGGAGTTTCGCGTAAAAAAGAGCTGGCTCTGTGAAAGGGGGGAGGGGGGAGGGGGGGGGCGCGCGCGGCAAATAAATCCCCCATAAACAGCCTGCGGTTCTTTAGTTTACTGAAGGCGCAGCCTGAGCAATGCTCACTGAAAACCACTAGGCACCACGTGTCTATGTAAAAAAGTCATTTTTAACACTTTTACAACAGTGTTATACATTACAAGTCTTTTTCTCTGGTAAAATTCAGCAAGCATTGCTCAGTCACTTGCGTCGTATAAACAAAAAGAAATGTCATTATTAAGCTTGCAGTTTTAAATGTCAATTCAGCCCCTCTTTTTTCGCAACGCTGTCCTATCAAACATATCTAAATACTATTCTACAAATATACTGATAAGCAAACAAATACAGTAAATACCGTTTACCATTTGCTTACATTTCACAAAGCGCACCGAGCGAAATATTATTCGAGCTGAAACTACAAACCGTAGTTAAACTTTTGCCTGCTTACAGTTTTTTTCTAGTAACAACTAGAATACGAATTATTGTACACGTACAATTAATGCGTTTAATGTGTACAATTTGTATTTTTATATAGCTCCATCGATTGTCTTAAAGTTTTAAATTCCAATTGGTATTCAACATCTCCTTCCCAAAGACACATTAGAAATGCATAGAAAAATGATTCTCTCAATCTACGCACGCTACACGTGACGACACAATTGTGCTTAAATTCAAAATAATCCGCACGTCTGTGTTTTAAACAAACAGTTTGGTGGGGACGTGCGCATTACAATAATGCATCCGCAATGTTCGGTGACGTGGCTTGATTTTACCATAAATGATGGATACAAGTTTTAAAGTTAATTTTCATTGTGGCATTTTTATTTTTCATGCAAGTAGCACCTTGACGTACGACGTACGAGGCTCTCCTCCGTACTCCTTACTTGCATGACGAGTAATATCGCTCTTTTGTATGCCTTGTAAACCGCTACTGTGCTACACACGATATGGTCGGCTTACGTCGTTTCGAAAAGAGCTTTGCCATCATCGCAAACTGTAAGACGTGATATCGATTCCTTTTACTCAACTCTCCGCGCGCGCCATGCTTTTACCGTTTTTGTGATCTTTGCATATTTTATTGAAATATTAAAATGAAAAATTGCATATAAAACACAGCAAATCTAATTTCGTTAAAGGCAAATGAAATGAAAATTGTTTAAAATTGTTTAAAATACGCGGCTGTGATGCTTCCAACGAATAAACCTGATAATTCAAACAAATTGCGGTTATTTGCGCAACGAAAGAATTTTGTCGAACCAACAAAATTTATTCAATTTCCTTCATTTTGTCACTTTCTTCAAATCCTTATGCAACTAAACGAGTTTTTCATCAGTTTAGCAAGAAAAAAAAAACGTTTGTAAATATTTAGAAGGCCAAACTAACGAAACAAAAACAATAATTTTTTTTTTTGTTTGAAAACTTTTCTTTTTTTATACGTACTACGTTTTTTTTATACGTACTACGAAATCTTTTTTCTTATATAACCAAATATTTGGTCACTATTTTATATTAAATTTCTTACTTCTTGAAGTACATTTCCTTAATTTTTATTTTTTCACAAAAAAGATTAAATATTCTATTAAAAGCAAAATTTTTCTATTAAAAAAAAAAAAAAGCAACTGCATCTTCCGTTTTCTTGTTTTATTTTTTGTTACACTATTCATCGATTTTCAGTGAATAAAAAGTTGCGCTCGCTGTAATTCAAATGATAAATGAACCCTTACATTTATAATACGAATTCCAAACGAAATGAGTCTTGTTATTTGACCATAAAAGGTAGCATTTGTTAAATAAGTCTACAGTTATGTTAGTTACAAGAGCAACTTAATCCTCAAATACGAGCACTTTTTAAAGACGAACTTGGTGTTGGCAATTCCCACGAGTCTGCGGAAATGAAAGAAATTGTTCTTCTGCTACGAAAGGATTTGTGCGCGGATATTATTCCACTTTTAGATATATTATAAGGATGAAACGCATTATCAAGAAATATATATTCCATTAATATTTTAACATTGTGAAAGAAATTACCATTTTTTTTTCTTCGCGGAGTCTTGAATGATTACATTCAATTTCTTACACGAACATAATAAAATTATTCATTTTAGATTATATCTTTGCGAAATGTCGAGATATCGCACACACGCGTTGCATTTTTCATTATAAATTTATTCCACGATTTAATAATTAATTTTCTAATCGATGCAATCTTATTATACAGTAAAATATTGAGTTGCCTTCATATTAAAAACACGCGCGCGCGCACACACACACACACACACGCACACGCACACACACACACACACACACAGCACGTGATGCTATCTTTAAATTCTAAACAATTCTAATTCAAGTATAGATTTCATTCTCCATTTCAGCTAAAATACACCGTCAATTACATCGCAACATAATTTTACATTAATATTTCGAATGAGATTGTCTGTCACCATTAACGGAAAGAAAATAACATTTTCGCTGGCGCTTTTCCACTATCCAGCTAAAGATTAATCTGCGTTCGGTGGTAATTGAGGATACGTCTCTGCGGAACCGTCATCAGTACCTCTTGCCTGCGCGCAACTCTATTTAATGCACCATTTCTTCATGAACGATATTGCGGAGAAAAATAAGTCCATTAAAATTTCTTTAAATACACTTATAATTGACGACATTAACATATAAATTTTCGTCATCCCATCTTACAATAATTTATTCACCACGAGGGGAAAGCATTGAATATTAATACCAAAATGGAAACCAAGGTAGATATAGAAGTTATATGAAATTCAAAATACCATTGATATAATGTCATTTTCAATTAATCGCTTGTTTACGCGAAGGGAAAAGATTAAGAAAAATATGGAACTGAAGAATGGAACGTTTTTAATATTGTCTACATACCCTAAGTATGTATTCCCCCCCCTCCCTTTACTAATAAAAGCTAAAAATTTGTTTCAACAGTTTTCTGCTTTCTTTTTTTACTTTTTTTTTTCAGTTTATTTTTCTCCGCGTAGTTGAATAATATAAAGTAGAGTTAAGGTTAATGTAAAGCATAAACTGAATAATGACTGTAAACACCACTGTCTTAGAACTCTTTAATGTAATTAGTCGCATTAAATGTTAAGGGGAAATGGAATTTCCAGACGAGATCGGTCGAAATCAAAGCTTGCCAAAACAAGCGTCGTGGCAAACAGAATATATCAAACGGAATAACGACAAATAGTGCCGTTTGTTGATACTCCATTTGCTCTGAAGAATTTCTTGTCCGTCTCTTGAACGAGCCGATGGTAACGTCTTTTCAATTAATCGCAAACAATGAAACTTGACGAAATAAAATAACTACCTCCGGTACAGTACGGAAAACCTTTCAAGGTACCTATAAGCTACATTTTATCCATTAATTAACTGTCTGCTATTTTTAAAAGGTGTAATCCATTTAACATGCGGATAATTAATAGAAAAACCAACTGACCCTTGTGCGCCGCGCCCCACTTGTCCAATGGCAATTTTCACCGAAATAATAATAATAATAATAAAAGGAGTATTTTAATAAAATTCATCGAGTGCCGCGCGCGTATTCAATATTAAAATAAATAATCAATATCAATAAATCAATTATTTGGCGCGAGTGATAAATGGAATACTTTGGCCATCGCGTGGCTATATTTTTGCACCAACGGATGACAAAAATTGTCATGCATATTTATCGGTCATTAATCTCTCATTAATGCGAAAAAGCCGATAAATCTTGATACACCGAGCATCGTAGGGAAAGCGCGTGATTCGCAATATGTACGAAACCAAATTGTCAGTGAATTACAAATGATACGAAATTACAGGAAATCACATGATGGCTTGACGTGCAGGAAGCAAAGGAGACAGATGGTCCGGTAAGGGCGAAAAAGATGCCGCCCACTAATTTGTCGCTTGTAATTTCGACCAAACGCTTTTCCACGTGTAATCGTTAACAAAATTATTGCCGATTAATTCCTTATCGCGGACAGTATTATCCAGAAAGTACGTACGTGATATTCACATTCAACGTTTCCTTCGTAACTGTTAAAAAACATATGAAACATAAATGGGGATGTTTCATTTTTACTATAACACGATGATTAATAAAGAAAAAAAGAAAAAGAAAAAAAAATATTGTACCTTTTTCATCGTGCGATAAATCAAATCTACGAGCCTGAAATAGGATATTTCGTATTACTTAAGAGTTTCGAGAGTTTCAACAAGATACACCGTTCTTAATATAATTTACAAGATTTAATATGTGCAACATCTGTTCCACGAATAACTGAATTTTGTTTCAACAATGATTTAAGCAGAAATTGACTATTAAATCAGCAATTAAGCTCCACATTGTAGCACATTGTGCTCGTGAAGAGTCAACAATTTAGATGAAGAATTGAGGTGTGAAAGATGCAGCACATCGACCAATCATTTTTGCACTAATAATTGTACGCTTTTTAAGAAGACGTAAATATTAATATTCCGAGACGTATTGATAATAAGCTAGTCAATAATCATCCAGTGTCATCATAATAATCTATGTCGCGAACCGATCCATTAACGTAGTTGGAATTCATAACAGCCATGAGAGGTACATCAGGGAAATGAGTTTTCAACTTTTATACTAGTGGATGAAGATTAATAGTTGGCTGGATACGGAGTCACCGGCTGCGTAGCCACCAAGGAAAACTTTTCTCGACCAATTTTCTTTCACTGTATATAAGATTTCCACCTACACTATATTAAAATATTAAAAGAAAATACAAATTCTATAATGTTTGTCTACAAATACTAACGAAAATTGTTCGACGTGTAACATATATTATCCGCTAACTTTATATAATCCCAACAAGGATAATAAATAATTTGTAGACATTGTAAGCAATTGTTCTATATATTGCACACCTTACAACAACAAATGAAGACAATGATGGACTGGTTCAATTCTATAAGCAAAGCCTGCATACACATTGCAAAGGACAAACAAGTGTAAACTTTGCAATGGAAGAAAACAGTCTGTTGATATTTTCAAAATAATCCTATTATTTACCACCATCAAACTCCAATATTTGTCCATAATGGACATTAACACAATTCTGTGAAAATCAATCAGTCATACAAATCGATCTAACCTCTGGAGCACGTAAAAGAACGACGCTTGTATAAACTATTTCATAAATATAACAACATACAATTTATGTTGACATGTGACAACATTTATTTTCAAAGTTAATTTAATTAATTAAACATTTAAACCGACATGGTTTATTTCTATAAAAGAATGTATTATATTCTTTACTGAAATAGACAAGTTCATTTCATATCTTATTTAATTTGCTAAATTATTCCAAGTATTAATTGACACAAACTCGGAACTGTTCAGTGCACTATTAATTAAATCAAGACCAATTATAGCGTGACTCTGCTTAGTTGTCGACATTGTTTTATAATAAGTTTGATATGTAGATTTAAATTCAATAAATAGTACAATTCATAAAGGAAACTAGATATACGTACTAATTATAATTCATTGATGCATATTTCTCCATAAGTGAATTAATCCATCAAGATTTTCTCAATATAAATAACGTACAAATGTGTTGCAATATAATAATTATGTACGATTCAACAAAGGTTTTTCCACTCATTTTTAAGAGTTGTCAATTAGTATAAACAAAATTAAATTTTCCAATTTATCAGAAATCATCAAAGTCTACAAGCAGTTCTATAAGATGCAAAACAACGTCTAAACAAAGGCAGTTAATTCTAAAAAAAAAGTGTCCCAATTGTAGGAATATATTTGAAATTGGTTCAAATTTCATCGATAATTATATAATTAAGTCTTTAAAGATTTAAAGCAATAAACTCCTACATCAATATTTACTTGAATGATAAAAAAGTGTTTACTTTAATAATCCACTTTTTCTTAATATAATAATTAAATGGTAATACTGGCTTTGTTTGCTGATGTTATAACAAAAGCATTAAGTAAAAAAGAAAAAGCAAGAGAAAAATCATAAGCATGGTGTGAAGATACCGTAAGACCCGAGGCGTCTCTCTGATTAGTGCACTGTGCTCTTCAAAAGAACTCTATTATAAACATAAAACTTGCTCATCTAGGGGTATATTTTGTTTTTACAGTGAATAAGTGTTTTCAAAAGGCCAGTTTTGTTTCAAATATTTACAATTACATTTACAATCAAAAAGTAAATGTGATAAAAAAGAAAACAAAAAAGTAAATATGAAAAATGAAGTAAGAATGCTTTCATTGTATTAATAAATACCTATATTTTAAAAGTCTACAAAAGTTATACTTTAGATAAAAATTATACAATAAATAGCGATACGTAAACAAAAAGAAAAGTTATTTAAATAATTTCCTTTTCTGTATTAAAATAATAAAAAGATAGAAAAATTGTTAACGCTGAGTTGTCCAAGAGCCACGGTAAAGTAAAGAACTGTATTTTAAAAGATAAAAAAAAAAAGAAATGAAAGAGTTGAGGAGCCGTTTGCATCTCAAGTCCGACCTGCAAGCAGAGTGTGTGACGTGGTGAAGCAACATCGGCTTGTGGAGGATCATTGCGAGAGAAAACATTCGACAGGCGCCCGCACTGTACGTACGTTACCTTTTGCAAATAAGAGGCATCCACAATGAGAGCGTGCCAATGGCTAAATATAACACTACCGCGCATTAAAAAAGAAAGAAAAAAGAAAAAGAAAAAAATAAACAAAAATAAAAAAATTCCCCTGAGAAAACTGCATTTTTATAAACACCCGCGTCATCTCTATCTTATATTTCATGAAAAATAAGAGAGGAATTTTTAATTAGGATTTTTGAACTACGTAACATCAACTGACTTTTTACACCGCAAACAAGGTGGAAGAAATTTAATTTAACTTTAATGAGTTGAATGGTTGAAAATATTGTTGCAAAAACAATTTAAATGGCCTTTTTTTAAGAATTACATTTAATGTAACATGTTATCAAAAACAGATAAGAGATGCAACTGAATATGCTATACCATGGAGATGGTTAAAGTAAAGAAATAGATTTTGAAAAGTGGTATATAAATAGTAAAAGTGAGATACGATAATATTAAAAGCCCAAATATGAATGTAAAATAATAAACAAATGACAAAGATGAAAAAGTACGTTGAATATCTTGTTTCCCTCTTGATACAAGTTGAAAATCGATTTTTAAGTGGCACGTAAACGGCTGCATAAATTCAAACATTATTTGTTAAGTAATTAAACGCAATATGCATATGCAAGGTGAGCGGGCGCGCGCGCGCGCGCTCCTCTTAATCAGAAAGCCGCTAAAGCAAAGCATTAGCGCGACTACATAAGGACCCCACCGTTTGTCCCTAACCAGCCCAGTGACACGGCCTATATGTTCTATTGTATAAGTTTAATTCTTATTTTCCGTTGCCGCTGAAGGCGCTGATGGCTATCCGACCGAAATTCTAACGTCACGTGACCTTCGGGCTACATGTTA
>JABFPN010006338.1:0-11715 GCA_022817305.1 Leptoteleia sp. ZL-2020 | reverse complement strand
ATTTATTACAAGTTTTTAAATAGAATTATTGTAATCTATTAAACAGCAATTTTGTGTCATTAAAATGTTGCAGTTACTTATGAGTCATTAAAAAAACAATAGCAACTGAAAAATAATAAGCGTAACAGTAGTCTTTAAAATAGCAAATTTATAATAATATATATAAAATTAATAAGGCAAATTTAATAATAAAATTGCAACTCTAAATTTGTCTTCATGATCTATACTTATAGTGTTTCAAAGATTACTGTAAGTTTTATTAATTACAATTTACTATAACTTATACTAAGTACATATTATAAGTGACTGCAAAATTTAAATAACACAGAATTATATTTGAATAGATTACATTAAATCTATTTAAAAAAATTTCATTAAATAAAATTACTTATATTTAACATTATATAAAAATCCTGCCACTTGCATCCAGATGTAGAGAATTGCAAATTATAAAAAAAAGTTCCATTTATATTATTAATATATAAAAGAAAATAATAGCAAATAATATTAAGTAAATGTGAAATGATAATAAGTAATGGTAATGGTAATAAATTTATATTATTAATATAAATTATTATATTTACATGAATTACATTTTTGCATAAAAAATATATTAAGAACATATTATGGCTGTAATGACAATACTCTAAATGAAAAATTAGTAAACATTGTTAAATTACATAAATCTATATTAAAACTCTTTAATAATTAAGTAATAATTAACAATTACAAATAAAAAATATAGATTCAATGCTGTAATTTTAATTAATATTTATTAAAATATTTTTGCTATAAATTATAATCGTAATTTATTAATTATGCTTCAAAAAAGAAGAATTGATAACATAACACATTAAATGTAAAATTACCTTTAAAATTTTAATAAGAAATCAATTTTTATACTTATAAAAGTATAAAATTGATTGTAAACTTTATCACTTATAATGACTTTTATTTCATCACACAATTAATTAATTATTTTTGTAAATTTAATTATGTGACAACTCATCAATAACCATTTACAAACTGGAATGAAGAGTAGAACATAGATTGTTTACTAAGCCTTTCATGAACAAATGACTATCACTAACCGATTTGCGGTTCATTTAAATTTTTTGCTTAAATTGTAAATTAATTGCATTTTATGTTACATAGATTTTATGTTATTCTTAATTATATAAATTAAATAAAAGTTCATATAATAATTTGTAATTATATTCTGAACTATATTTGAATATAATATTAAAGCAAGCAATATCTATAAAATTACCCTTCGAGAAATTTATTATAAGAAAATTATAAATGTATAAATAATATTTTATAAACATTTTTTAATATCAAATAAAATTAATTAATAACATAAAGGTGGCTAGATATTATAATCACCTGAAATAACATTATATAAAGAATCATAACAGCATTATATAATAACATTATATAAGAATCTATTCATATTTATGAAATATATTTGAAAACTTTAAACATATCATAATTGTATTTATTATTATATTAAAATATCAATATGTATTTAATAGAAAATAAATTTTTTTTATTTATATGAAAGGTTCGGGCCCCTCAATTTCATTGGACGCCCCTACTAAGTAAAAATTCATTTGCTCATCAAAATACATTTCTGCGCTTCTTGACATTTTAATAAACAGAAGAAACAGTTCAAACAATGGAAGAAAAAGGATAGACGACTGTTTCCCCTGAATAACGAAAGATGGCGCTAAATTGAATCGGCATTGCAGTTCACTAACTGCTTTACGTTTACCCTTCGAGGCTCGTGCGGGAAAAAATCCCGCAGAGGAGAAGGCGCATGGTGGGGGTATCGGGATTTTATCCCACACCCCTTAATGGCATCACTGCTTGCATGGCAGATTCTGCTTTGCAAAAGAGTTATTTTAGTTACCAATATTAACATATAGTATGTTTTCACTATTGATTACTATTGGTAACTAAAAGATTCCTATAATAACTCTTTTGCTGTGCAGAATTCCGGAAGCACCCACTGTAATCTAGATTTGTTCAACTGCCATCTAGGGAATTAACGATTTACTGCTTATAACCATCTAGTGTAAACAGCTGATATTTCATCCTTTTTCTAATCATATATTCATCTGAATAGTTAGACAAGAACACGAAACAAAGCATTATTTATAAAAGCTAATATGTTCTACACTTCCATATTTAACACATAGTCGTAGCAAAAAATACGTTTCTTTACAGTATACAACCTATAGTATTTAGGTACATAAGTGTTAAAACAAAGACAAATATTTATAATAAATCTGTGATTATTTAGTCTTTCAAAATAATTATAACTCTGTTATTAGCTCAAGTGCATGTGAAGTCATTTTTCGAAAGTTTTGTCCCTTGTTTTATGTGTCATTCAATTAATTAATCTTTATCTTTACAAGTGTGATTACAAATATTACAGTGCGTCATTCATTTTTTACACACAAGAGACATGTATTGCATATGACCTCAGTCTTTTTTATCATTTTAATTTAGTGGTATTTAGTAGATGTTTAAATTATAATGAGGTATGTTTGTTTATAATTATGAATATTTTTAAAATGATAATGATTGTTTCTAATATTGGTTATTCAGTTAGGAATTTTTTAAGAGATTATGGTCCTATTTCTCTTGGCAAACAAAATGTATTTATTTATTTTATTATAAAATTTTATTAAGATGAAATGCCACTGGGTAGCTAATTTAGAATTGACGTAATCTTCTTAATAAGATATTAATAATGAAAATTAATTATTTATTGCAACTTTATTTAATATAATTCTATATTTGTTATTATATATAATTTATAAAATGTTTCAGACAACATACTACATTAAAACATATAATTTCTTTAATATATTTAATTTTCATTTCTTTCAGTTAGAGTTTAAATCAGAAAAAATGCCAGAAACAACAACAATTGAAACTATTACCATCATCAAACCATTAAAGGTAAATTTTAATATATATTTTATTATATTATTTTTCGTATCTGAAATTGTTTATAATTAGTAAACTTTTACAAAAGTGTGTGTTTATATTTATTGACTATAGTATTTGGTATTCAATGATTTTTATAATACATTTATAAATTTAATATATCTAATATAATTCTTGTACTATCATTTTAATTTTGGATGACAGATTTCATAGAAATTTGTATTTTACGACATTTTATACACTTTTATGTTTTTATTTTTTAAAGAGAACAAAAATATTTTTATTATTTCTTTGTTATATACTATATAAAATATAAAATCTTTATAAAATATTATAAATCAATTTTTTCTATTTTTAAATGTTTTCTTTTTTAAAACAGAATTTTAGCTTTATTTAGAAAAACAGTTCTTCATAAGCACTGTTTTGTTCTCTGGTTTGTAGTATCAATGTATTGTTTTATACAATTCTTGTATTTCACTCCATATAATATAAATCATATAGGTGATATATAGGTCTGTATAGATCATATCTGGAAGTCAATTGTAACTTCATAGGTCATATGTCAATAATATAAGGGTCTATATGAGTTGTACATGTTGTAAATTAACAACTATATATAATGATATCTGAATCATATATATTTTATATGAATAATATAGCCTTACAAGCCACATTTATTGGAAGCTAATATATATACAAACTTTCATTCGCTAGTGTTTTAAATAAAAAATATTCATTTAAAAATTTTGATAATTTGAATATTGTGAGAGGGCTCTATAACAGATTTATACATTCCTGCATATAACCAGGGCAGAACGCAAAAGCGGCTATCAACGAAGATGGCCGCTACACCTGTCGAAAAGCGACCAGTTCGTCGACCCATTACGGGCAAATTGCACAACTTGGATCGCAGTGACATTTGCCATACAAACCTTCGCGCTTATTAAAAGTCCTCCACTGTGACACATGTACGACTGACGCTTCGATTCATCGCAGCGTCATAATTGCCTCGGCTGAGTGCAGTTTACAAGAGCGCATCGCTCTCTGACGACGCGCGCGTCTGAATAGGTTGCTTTCATTTAAACATACCAAAAACATCATAGCTGGAAAATTTCAACCAGTTTTCATAATCCCTTTTTGATACAAATTTTCTACATCGTTGATCTATAGACAAAATGATAATGTACACGGTGGCAGAGGACCATGTCCGAGATAATGAAATTGCCCAGGTATAATATTTTTTTTGTAAAAAAAATATTTGCCTCTGCTTGTGTTACTGTTGGTTTTATTTTTCACTGAACGCTTTGCTAAATAAGTGCGTTTAATTTCACAAACATATTTTGTTTCGTACTGAATTTTTATGATTTATAATTTTAGTAATGAAAGTCTTATTTGGTCACCAAAAAACAAGCATTATAAAGGGATGTAATTAGATAAATTTTGTATATAATTAAGATAATAGTGAAATATTTTATATTATTTTGCACCGCTATCTTTAAAATTGAAATTCTTATAGTGCAGTAGAAAATTCATGGTTTTTAGAGTTTAAAAGAACTGTTAACTTTTGTTTAATGTATGTTTATACTAAACATTGAATTATAACCTTTTTATAATAAATTAGTTCAAATTCAGTATCTGTGATTACTGATTATACATTTGTATATTAATTTATATACCTGACTATATGGAATTAATCTTAAATTGTGCAAGAAAGTTTGTTTATAAAAGTGTGATGTATTCCATACTTTAATATGGTCATTAAATATTAATTTATTATTTACTTTTGTAGGTGATTGCCTTTATATGCGGTGTAATAGTTATATTGTTAATGATAATGGGTTTGGCTTCCTCGCAATGGTTAATGTCTATTGGCTGGCAACAAGGTCTGTTTCAACATTGTATAGAGGAAGATGCTCAGACACCATTACCATTCGATATAAACGATCCTCCAGGATGTTTTCCAGCGCGAGATGTCGGTAAGGATTCATTAATTAGTGTGTTAACAATTATTATTAGCTCAAAATAAGTAAAAATTTATATAAAATAATATAACTAAGTGTATTTTATTTGATATGAGTTTTAATCGATTTTTGCACATTTGTGCTAAGCTAATTGAATTTAAGTTCCCTGTATGCATACTGAAACATGATTGCATGATTAATTCCTTTGGAAATTAGTAATTAGAAAATTAATTTCAGCGTACATCAAAGCAGCAGCAGCACTGTGTGTTATGTGCCTTTTAGCTGATATTGCAGCAACTGTTTTAACTGGTCTAGGTTTACGCAGCCAAGATCATCGTGACAAACATAAATATTATAGATGCGCTGTTTTTTGTATGGGCATAGCACGTAAGTTATTTATTTCTTGATATAATTTGCTATACAACTATTTCATAGAAAATTATCAGATTGTTTTTATGATTATATAATGTTTCCTATATAAGTTAAAGTGATTAAATATTAAAAATAAGAAATCTTTTAACTGTATTTATACATCTTATTCTGTATATAGTTTGTTCTTGGTCAGAATTAGATTTAAATACATAGTAAATTTTGACAAAAACAATCATGTAGATTGTTTTTCTTTTAATTTAAATTAAATATGGAGCTGAAGAATGAAACGTTTTTAAAATTGAACATATAAACAAACACAAAATCATTGTTTGTTTACATTTGAAGCACATAAAAATGGATAAAGTTTGTTTATGTTTTGTATTTTGAAAACGTTTCATTTTTCACTACCATAATTAAATTTTTCTGTTTTTCTGAAATTTTCCGAAACAAACACAAATAGTAAATTAAATTTGTACATTTTTTTCTCAATATGAGCTAAACCAATGTAATAAATAAACGTTTTTTTTTGCAGTGGTTTGCTTGTTAGTAGCACTAGTCATTTACCCTGTGTGTTTTGCTGCCGAAATTAATCATGGTAAGTATATCAAATAAGTGGATAAAAAATTATCATCTACAAAATTAAATTAACAATAATTAAAATATTTTAGGCAATCGTTCGATGTGGGAATTTGGATGGGCGTATGGCGTTGGCTGGGGCGCCGCTATATTTTTGTTTGGAGGTGGTGTACTTCTTCTCTGTGACAAGGAAAGCGAAGAAATATACTACAAGGAAAGGAAAATAGTGAGGGATGACATCGGTGGAGGTGGGTCGATGATTGGAGTGGGCCATCGAAGCGGACCACAACTCGCCTAGTGGCATTGCTCCCTGCCCGATGTTGTTCTCTAAATGATCAGTTATATCATGCAGAGAGTTTACTACGCGAACGAACGAACACACGCGGGTTGCAATAGGTTGGATTCGAAATACTTTAAAGCACGTATGAAATGAGGATAATTTGCCCTCACTTCTATGTTAATCGCTTTATAAAAAAAGAAAACGACAAAACAATAAGACAAAACTTGCTGCGAGTCAGCTTGACTTCCACCTCGTTTTTTATCATACGTACGAATACTCTCGATTTCGGGACCATTTACGCGCTTTGGCTATTTTTAAACGATGTTTTTTTTTTTCAATATTTATTGGAAAAAACGCTTTTGGATAAATTTTACATTTACACAAATGAAGTGTAAACACATTTGTTTCAACAGACTTCATTATCGTCTATAATATTTAAAAAGATGTTGCACTATTCCTGAATTCTAACTCTGCTTGTTTTCAATGATCGGACTCTGTCATTGTGCAACCAATTAAAATTCTTCTTGATGATTCACTTGATACATTGTATGTAATCAAACGCAAACTATCTAACACACGCCACTAAAGTTTATATTCACATCGAAGAATTATAAACTATTAGTCATATATTGGGGCATTTGTAATTATGGAATATTTTTTTATTGATATTTACTTTCTTTATAAAATAGAATGTACAAATTATAATTTTAAAAGTGTTGTTTGTTTAATTATTACTTATAAATTACACTGAGAAAAAAGTTCAAATAAATATTACCATATATGCAATCGAAATTACAATACCTTTGATAAAGTTATATAGAATTACAGTAAATATTCAGAGAACGTTTTTCTCAGTGTACTTATAAATTCGTTAAAAAATTGTTAGTAAAAATAGCCATTCAATAAGACTGTGCTATATTTACACGCCTTTGGTTTTGCACTGCTAATACAATACATAGATATAATTAGTGTATCCATGTATAAACATACATATCAAGTGAAATTAAGAACTTAACATTTAGGAAAGTGCGTTAACATCTTTTTTATCATTCTCATATTAAGACTGGATTATTATCATCAAATTTATACAAATCTTTTAGTTTATAACTAAATATTTTATACATATTCATGAAAAGAATACCAAAAATAATCCACAGAAAATTCCTTTTTAATTAAAAAAATTTTGAATGTGGCATTATAATTGCGTTTGATAACTGAATTATGATTGACTGATCGATAGTAAAATATTTTAGAAGTATTGCGTCATATGCTTTAATTACAACGATACTTTACATTTTATTTTAATAATCAGTCGCCAGTGTAATCAAAATAAAAATTCCCGGATTATTACTTTAATCATTTCAATTCAAAGTTGATCTTAATCTGTTATAATGCCATATTTTATGAATATAATCTGTAAAACGCGACAAATTAGAGGTGGATTATGTTTAAAATATTTATTTAACCGAACAAATAAATGTTGATACATTTATTTTATCATAAATCTGAAACAAAATATGTATGTTTTATACAACTTCATGATTTTATCTATAAATAAGAAATAAATCAAAATTGTTATATTTTTAAATTATTCTTTATTTTTTGATTAAATACCAAAAAATGTTCAATAATTATTATGTTGTAATATTATTTCTTTAACCCATTAGGTATGAATCTTTTATGTAATCGCGAACATTTTTTATAACAATGGGACTTAAAAGCTAACTTTCAGTATGTTATTCAGTTAAATTTAAATCACAGCATATTATATTGAAGAGCTTTAGATCACCCATATGAAATTTTCACTCATACTTGTTAAAAATACAGAAAGAAGTCATCGATTTTACTTATAGTATATGCAGTTTGCGCATTTTATTACTTTACATTTAATTTTGTGCATACATACATTTATTTACTATGTTTTCGTGAAATAACTATATACTCGTTTAAAGTTTTAACATTTTATTAGCAAGAATACGTTAAAAAATCAATTAGCATATAAATTTTTTGATTATCTGAAAGCAACACTATACGAAATTAATAATTTCTCAAGGAAATTTAATATACTTATGATAAAATTACCTATATGTTTACACAAATGTAATTAAATGCGCCAATGGTTTTAACACAAAAGATATGAACTGGTAATTCTTGTGTATATACAAAACTTAATTATAAGATTAATATTAACTTGTAAGAGATTACAAATCATTACATTAATCAGTATTTTTTTGTGATCTTTTTCATAGAACGTAAGAAACTCGTCGAACTTTCAAAAAATTTTGTCAATAAATCTTTTCCACAATTTATATGTATTTACAACGATTTTTACAATACACTTCGACATTCGATGAAATGCTCGACGAAGTTTCAATTTTTTTTTCTTTTTTTTTATAAAATTTATACATAACCATTTTTAATTATATTTTAGTTATTAAGTATTTAAAATATTTATTAAGATTAATAAAATAGGTACAAATCCCGAGAAAATAACTAGAAATGATAATTGTACACACGATAGTCTTTATTTAATTCTCAAAACTTATATAACACCCATTTTGTTTGTCCACGCCGTTATTCGGAAAATGAAATGATTGTCGAAATGAACGTGGAACATGAGAGTTTAATAAATATGTAGTAGAATGTACGATTAGAGACAGCTCGGGCAGGTCAAACAGATCATTGTGTTATTCGCATCGCGTATATTTGCATGTATATAAATATAAATTTTTATCAATAGTACTTGTAATAGGAAACGGTATATTGAAGTCTAGTGCAACAATGTAAAAGGTATAATTCCATCAGCTGTAATGTAGATCAACAACAGTGATAAAATGTTTATGTTTAGATAGAGCCGGTTCTTTCACTGCAGTAGATTTTGTCCTTTATTGCGACTTTTACTGTTCGTTTCATTTTGCAACTAAATATACCCTTACAGCAAATGTTATTTAAGCAAACGTAATTTTCTTCCCTATGTAGTGTGGACAAATGACGTTTCTTTCTTGCTATAAGGGAGATTAAGGAAAATCTATATCTCGTGCGATCACAAACCTTGTTTATACTTATGGAAGTGAAATCTGGAAAAGTTTGAAAAACTCTGAATATCCCTGAAAAGTTGTTAAAGTTGGAACTTTTTAGATTTAGTTAGGGCTTTTCACATATTTTCAGCAATATTCAGAGAATTATTTCCACAAAGGACAGCTTGGCATATAAATTTCGCACGAGAGGCTGTATTTCCATTTGAATCTCCCTTGGTAAGTAATATAACGTAGAAATAAATCATTTAGATGACCCCTTTTGAGCCACTAAAATGTTACGTTTTTACGGTATATAAAGCATTATATATAACCCGGGTAACCTGGAAATAAGCACTTCCCAAATTTGTAGTCTCTCCTTTGGCTCAAGCTATCAACTTAATGTCATGCTATTTTATCACCTTCAATAATCGACTGTTTGCAACATTTTAAATTACCAAAGAGACCAGTATATTTCGTAATTGTTTTAAGGTTTGTTAATAAAAAAAAGTCGGCTCTATCATTGGTTGATCCTGCCAATAGTCAATATTTGAGCGAATTTTCATTTCCCTTTGTATTATAAAAATGTTAATTAATCTTAAGTAATTTTAATGTAGAAATAATTTTTTTAGAGTATAACAATTAAATTTATACGCAAAGCAAGTGTACGTTTAACGTAGTTATTGTAAAATAAATTTAAAACGTGATTTTGAAATCTGTGCAAAATGTTCGCGTCTTGCAATTGTTCTGTCGAATTTATCATGTGAAAGTGTTTTTGCGAGCGTATTTCTAAGTATTGTATCAGATCAAATGGTATACATATCAAGCGCAATTATTTACTAAGAAACTTATAAATGAATTGTATAATTTGATAATCACGAGATTAAAAAATCATATACCTTCTGAAATAAGTAAAACTTCGGCTATTGAAAACCAATATTTAACTTCAACAAAAGGCTGAATTCAATGTTGAATAACAATAAAGGTCCGATTAAGCCGCAGTGTGAATGATGTTGTAGGATAGGAACAATTAGTAGTGTCACTTGTTCAAGTTTCGTAAACAATATGTTAATGTTAACATATCACATAAATGAACGAAATAAAAGACATACTTAATGATTGAGAACTTATTTCATACTGCTTTTAATATTAATTTAATGTTTAATATATGTTTCATTTATTTACTGATAAAATATTAAATAATTAAACAAGAAAATGTTTTAATATCATATTTAAATATTAAACATTATTACTTTATCGCGTAAAATATTCAGTATAAGACATTTATTATGAAAAGGGAGGACGTTATTAGTCAATAACATGTTTATTTGCAACAATATCAATACTTTTTATTATATTTTTGTAAATAGTAATAAAAAAAATGTATTTAAATTTTTCCGTTAGTATATAAATATGTTTTTATTGCAGAAAAGATAGTGTTATTAAAATAAAGTCTATTAATTTAATATAAAGTCAAGTCCAAATTTAATACGAAAGTGGGAAATAAATTTTGTTTATTATTTTATTCCAAGAATATACGCCCGAATGATGCGAGTGCCGCCATCTCTCGCCAGTGGGTAAGTAACCTTTGCATTACGCCAGTATGGCTGCCGTAGTTAACGATAATTAGTGACAAGTAAGTTCGGGTCGTGTTTTTGTTGAAGTTTTTATGAATGCAGAAGTAGGATAACGTCTACTCGATATTTGTTAACAATTATGTAAAATTATAAGATAAGGTAATGTGATAAGAGATTTTCTGTAATATGTATTAAACCGTTAAATGTACGCTTTAAGTTACTTTCCCTATGATTCTTGTGCAGTTCTTTTTGTCATTAATAAATATTCCGTTTGTTTTTGTCTTTGATGGATTAAGTAATTTGATTCGAATAATAACGAAATTTCTATTATTCAAGTGGAATTGGAACGGTTAATGTCAATAAGTATAAACTTAATTTCTAAAATGTACTACTTCAATTATGTCATTCTGATAAATTTTAAAAAATAAATATAGGTTGTGATTCATTGTGTTTGCTGTCTTGTGAATTATAAGTTGTTTAATATTTTCATTAAAATATTAATTTAACAAATGTATATATAAGTTATTTTTGCATTATGTCGACGTTTTTTTACGGAATGTGTCGGTAATAAATGTATTTTGAAAGTTACAGGTTACGCTGGTAGATGACGCCAGGCCATTCAGTAAGTCTTTTCTACATTGCTTGATTTGTACCGTGTAAACATTTATCTTAAAAAAGTAGTGAGGAAAATGATTTATATTCTTAACTGTGTTTATAACCCTATTAGCCAAGCTTTTCTTTGCTTGATTTATGTAAGTTTTAATGTGCTTCTGCAATCATAATTATTTTTTACATAAGACAACGCGGACGAAATGATATTGCATAGTTAGATATATATTATGATAGTTGTGTTAAGATGATGCCGTAAGCGTTAATTACTAGATTAGGGTGTTATTCGTTTTTATTAAAATGAATGAGAATTAATTGATGTTGTTGATTCAGCACATTTTCTCAATCTGGGAGATTATTTAACAATG
>JABFPN010006337.1:0-11715 GCA_022817305.1 Leptoteleia sp. ZL-2020 | reverse complement strand
GCGTGAACTTGGCACGTTTGTTTTGTGTCGTGAAACATTAAAATGTATAAAACAAAATAATGGGCCAATAATATTAATACATAATAAAACTTATATACATTGATTTTAATATCATATTAATATAGACCGTTGACAGATAAGAACGTTTTATGCGTTCTTTTTTGGAACGTTTTAAACGCTTTAGTCAGGAACATTTGAAACGTTCCAAAAAAGCGTCAAAAGCGTTCTGTACAGAACGCTTGTTTTTGCAGTGTAAGTTTTACTCTATCTTATTATAAATGCTCACGTACCCTTCTCGAGTTATTATAAAGTATAGTAGCTAGTAATAAGGTTCTTTCAGTGTACAAAGGTCCAAATATGTTTTCCCAAAGCGCGATTAAAAACATCACAATACATTGGACGCGTCGAAACGGTAAAACTTGATCGGAAGGTTTGTACTCCGGTTACAAAAGCGCAAAAACCGCGCTAACAAGAAAATAATATTTCCATCGTGATTCTCTTTGTCGGGGTCATAATGACGAGTGTTGGTTACTCGAGTTTTGTCGTGTTAAAAAGTCAAGGACAGCATGGTACGTAAATCAATTTTGTTCCACGCTGTAAGCACGAAACTTGGAGTCGACGAGTGTAAACGCCGAGTCGCGGTAGATCGATTCCCGTATCTTACGCGAAGCGATAATTCCCAGTGGCAGCGGGCCACCGCAAAAGGATTTCAATTTGCATCCGCTGTGTGCTTTGGACCCACGCGAAATTAGTGCCATGTCCGTTGATAAAAATAGAACGACCGATCGAAACCAATTAAACAAGTTTCGAGTGTCGCGCGACCGACGTGAAAATGCAAAAGAACTTTCTTCATTAATCACGATCGGCATTGATAAAAAAAAATCAGGATGGTTGTTACGGTCGAAGATATCTACTGGATATTCTTTCCATCGTTCCTTACGTGTCATTAAGGCGAAATGTCACGCGCTGACGAAGTTCAAATTGACCGAATAATTTCATACATTTATATTAATATTTACAAGATGAAACTATATATTTTATTAATACAAATTCTGATATGCAGGTGTGTATAAAATGACGCCATGACTTTATTTGAAACAATGATATCGATTTTTTAGAAAAGTTTTTTTTCGGATGTTTTTTCAAACAAAACGGACATATATCAATATGCCAACATATATCAACTAGATTATGACCAACAAAATTGGCGATTTATTACGAAAGAGTTTATTTAATGTCAACTTTGGTAAATGTACAGTAAGATAAAAAAATAAACGAAAAATTTTCATGAACAAATGAATGATTTTTCATTCATCACTCTTATCCACGATTTCTCATCTCCTTGTATGTATATATTACAAGTATAATTGGATATGCTTAATCATTTATATCTCATTTATTGTATATCATTCATTAATCTTTACTTACAACTTCAGTAATCAATTCAGTAAATTACTATTAATTGCTATTATATTTTATGATAACTAGGGGATATGTGTACATTTATATCTCCCTATATCATGATGTACTACTCTAAAAGAATATTAGAAAAATTAAAACCAAGGATTTGAACTCGTTTCCTCATAGTCACCAATCACCTCCTTTACCTTTAATCTCGGCCGCCACTTAGTGGCAAGGGTCTTACTTCACAAATATCGGTGACTAGAAACATTTAGGTAGGGGTTTCTATTCCTTAATAATGACATTCCTTTTGTAATATTCGTTTAAAGTGTATTTTATAAATATTACTGCATCATGTTATAAGAAATACTATCCAGGTAATATTTGTTTAAATTTTAATTTTAAATTTTTACCTGGGTATAAGCGTGCACATATCTCCGAGTTGTTATAAAATATAGTAGCAACTATTAATAAATTTCCCTCACTGTACTGATTTCCTCTGTATGATTATTTCTTTTCTGCACTGCCAGAATATCTGATTACATCGTAGTGCATTACGTTTGAATCTTTTTATTTTGCAGTATCGTAAATTTCCAATCCTTTTTATTATAAATTTAACAAAAAGATGAACTCGTTTACGCGAAAGAATATTAATTTTCAACGACATTGTTCTCGTTCTACTTTTATCATTTGTTCATTTCCAGTAATGCTTCAATAAATTACGAATTCGATACTTTATTATTCAAATTTTACAATGTGTTGTACAGAGAAAAAGTTTTTAAAATCAAAATACAATTTGCGGTTCTCCGTTCTATCGGTCGTACATTGCAATGTACGTCAGACGTAATTGAAACAAGTTTATAATATGCTTATAAACTTTGACTGCAGTTGTGTATAATACGGAAAGTTATTTTAAGTAAAGGCACAATCGATTACGCACGGTAAAACTGAAGCTTATCAATCAAAAATTGAAACGCGCATTCAACCTAAATCTTGGCTTTATACTTATTATCGAAAAGCAGAAAAATGTTATGAATATCGCTTCATAAAGATTGCATTAATAATAATAAAAGAGTCGGAAAATGTTTGTTTAAATCAATATCATTTTATTTACAAATTCTAATTATCTAATTAAATAATTAAATAAAAATATTATGAATATATATGAATCATTATGATGAAAAATATTAAAGGGAGGCATATACTGAAAAAGTAACAATTTTAATAATGTCATTAGTGAACAGCGATAAAGTTGAACGAATAAAAGCCATTTAATCTGCAAAAATTCGACCGTGAATTTTCATTTCATCTTACTATTATTTTACATGAAATTTCAGACTAGACAAAGACAAAATGTGTCAACTTTCAGAATACCATAATTCCACATCAACGTTACAAAATGGCTCGATGAACAGGTTTTTCCCATTCCGTTTTTGCTTAAAATAATAGACCAATATGTCAGGAACATTGACGCGAATGATTTTGCGTATGGTTCTCTTTGTTTGATAATGTAGAAAAATAATATTTTCTCTCGCACAGTTGCCTCTTATTGAATTGATCTACATTCGAACTGCTTATCCCACGTATCCCCCAGAATATAAATAAAGTTGCTTCTAAAGAAGGTATAAAAAAAAGCTATGCGACGAAATAATTCTTCGCCGTACACAAAATAAGAATAATCTTGTCGAGATCTCAAATTTGGGACAAGTATAAATCAACCCTCTATCATCATGTAATTACTTGTAGTCTTGTGTCAATATTACGAATTTTTTTTTCCACAAAATTAATGAAAATTTTACATTATTTAATACAAATTGAAGACTATAATTGATTTAATTTCAATAAGCGGAATAAAGAATTTGTTTGAAAATATTGTACCGCTAATTACATTAAAGTACAATGTAGCTTGTTAAATTAACAATATGGATCGTAAAAAAGCCCAATTTCGTCGATCAATCACAACACTGAATGCCGGCGACCAGCATTGATAAACCAATGTTACATTTTCACCTGAAATTGGACGCTTTTTAGTTTACGATCCGATATTGTGGTTACTATTTTGAAACAACATTTTGTGTACAAAAATAAATCAATAATTTAATTTGACAAAAAACATCGCATATTTGAATTTACCTCTTAATTTCGTGAAGTTTTATGCATAATATTTTTAATCTACCTTTAATTATTAGTAATGTATACTAAAGTAAAGTATTTTAAATTATATCTTTTCAGTGTAAAACATTATTTCTCACGGATAATATAAGTGAAGTCTTAAAATGAGCATTTATATCTAAGCAGAATCGTTCAACGATTAGCGGATTTTCCACTAAAATATCCACAAGAGGAATTTACTTTGATGGTTAGGAAGAAAGATAAAAAAAGTTGCTTCAAAATTATACAAGTACTTTTTTATCGATTTTTTGTTATAATTTATAGTGCGTGAAGTGAGAACCGTGAAAAATGGGAGCTTCACCAGTCTGTATCTAATTTTAAAAATTATCACCTCGGATAAAGGAAAAATAAATAAATATATATACATATTTTAATGCAATT
This sequence comes from Leptoteleia sp. ZL-2020, assembly GCA_022817305.1. Classification (NCBI taxonomy): domain Eukaryota; kingdom Metazoa; phylum Arthropoda; class Insecta; order Hymenoptera; family Scelionidae; genus Leptoteleia; species Leptoteleia sp. ZL-2020. Next base: position 7,761 of record JABFPN010006337.1, on the reverse strand, counting down.
ATGTTGAAATAAGAAATTAATTATAATAATAATTTTAAACGTTATTTTAATATAAAATGTGTAACATTTTTCTAAAGAATAATTATATTGCAGTATCTTGTTTAATGAAAAATTTAATAAACAAAGAATTTAATTTAACGAATCAAAAATTGCAATTACTAGACACAATACCTCTATTTTACGATAAAAATAAATAGTACTTATCCGTTGGAAAATTGAATTGGAAAATCTTATTCTTATTTATTTATGTGCTGATTTTCTCAACGAACAATTTAAGGGTTTTAAGCGCTTGAAGTAATCGATTATATAATAAAACGCGAACAATTAAATTAACTGAATTTGAGTGTCAAAAGAAATGTTTTAAGAGGGAACTGCTGTTGTTTTTTAACATCACTTTTCTCCTCGAATTTTACAATTTTAACTACTTTTTCACTGAAACGAAATATACATTAGTTATGAACTGTTATTGTGTAATAAAAACTTCTTTACAGAGGCAGTAAAAAATGGATCCTTTACATCTCTATATAACAGACTTAGTTGCGCTCCCAACACGGAATGTTTCGAAGAATGCATTACGCGATAATAAAATTTGTTTTCACTTAATAGAACGAACTTAATTGTAAACATGCGGTTTTGTATAGGACATTGCGCAATGTAACTGATCGGTTAGCAAAATAATTTTTTTGTGGAAAATTTAAATAATTGCAAAAAGATTTTCAAAATCAGGGACTTTGTTATTAAAGCGAATATAACTCTCCCGCAAGTATTGGATACGAGTGCGCTAAAACTTCAAGGGAATAAAATTTCATCGTCCGAAAAGGTGGAGATACGATTATTTTAATTTGATATATTTCGGTTCAATCCCAGTCTTTGTCTGGCGGATAAAGATATCGATCGGATCCTTGACTCGCGTCAAAAGCTACTTTTCATTTTAAAGTTGTTGAGGTGACAGAAAAGTTTCTTTGAAGGGAGGTTGCATGCATTATAAAACAACGTGCGAAACGTTCGAAACCTTTTCATTTAAATGCATCTGACGGTCCAAATAAAGTCGCACCTGAAATCAACTTTATCTCGTCAATTTTTTTTCGAAACGTTTAATCATTCAAAGCGCGAATCAAACCCGGGAAACAATCTACAAATTTCGAATAAGTTTTGCTACAAAAATTCCTCCACTGGGGCATTGCGCTTAATTTGTAGTTGAAAAGCATTAACTATTGGTTGTAATTTTAACATTAAGTTTTGGTTTTAACGCAAAATTGGAAATTGCACTCTAAAAGTATTTCCCTCTTGCACCGAAGGAAATGTTATTGGCGCTTCTACGACGATTCGTAGTTAAATTTATGTCTGACTATATTTTCTTGCCGTGGTAACTCTGTTTTCTTTTAGCAGCAACTAGAATTATTCTAAGAGTAACTGTAAAATTAATGTTAGACACCGACATTTTTCTCAAGTGAAGACATGTCCTAGATATAGAAAAGCTATTTGAGTTTAGGGTAAATAGACATATATATTTGATTCGGACATATTTTTACGAAGTTAGTTGGATTTGAAAGTTTTAATTAGAAATACTTATACTTCTATCAAATTTTAAATAAACTTTATAGATTACTTCAACTGATTGGAAGTTTCGTACACGTATTATTTTTTTAATAATTCATTTGACTTAAAATCCTAAAATTTTTACATTATTACAACTAAAATTTGTTTTACTGAACAAAGTTTTTTTTTTTTCTTTTTCAGATTCATTACTTGCTGCCTTTACATGAACTTCAATGGTTATGTTAATAATTTATAATTTTATACGGTGAGCTACATATTTTTCTTGACTCGAAAAAATTGTAAAATCTTAAATCCCGAGTGGATTATTTTCTCGAACAAAGATGTTGTTTTATTCACTGAATTTTAAAACAGAATTTTATACAAGAATAACAATCTCAAAAACAGCAGTTCTTTCTAAAAAAAAATTTCGAGTGTAATTTTTAAATGTAAACAGTCCACATAAGTTGTTAAATATTTGTAAACAAGTTACTTTTCTATCCATAAATGAAATAATACAGTTAAGTAATTAGTTCGCACATGTGATTCGTATTTTGAATTGGCACAAACATTTAATATTAATAAATCCTACAATGTGTTCATCTATATACAAAGTAAATGAGATATAAATAATCGAAAAATATCATTTCCACTCAAAACTTAATTAGCTTCAAATCAAACTAATTTAAAAATAAAGAATAAAAAGTTTACTAAAACTTCCATTAGATCAAATAGCCTCAACGAAATCTGTTTGAACGGCTAAATTCATAAAACTACTGTTCCTCTATTTCACTTAATTACAAAAATTTAAACTGAAAAATCATAATTAAACACGTGCCAAAACTATTCAAAGTTGTTCTCAGTATTAAAATGTAAAATATACCGCCACTCTTTTCCATCTTTATCAAAATTTATCACACCTCTTTCTTCCTTTTATCCTTTCGAAACTAACGACGAATGAAATCAGTTAGAATCGTAATGTTAATTTAATTAAAAGATAAAATGTTATAATTATTAATGGCTTCTGTTGAACGCTCTCGAAAAGTTCGCGCCGATTACACGAGACCGCAACTCCGCGGGGCTTTAAAGAATCATACGTGTTTCGAAATAATGGACGCGCTGCTTGGTCCCGTTGTTTCGGGTCATTCATTCCGAAGTTATTAAAGAGATTTGGACGGTGAATTTCGCCACTGATGGAAACTTTCATCACTCGTAACGCGATATTGATTTAAAGGCGACGGTTAATCAAACACAATGTACACATTCCGCATTCCAATTCCATTTAAACGTTCGTGAACTTTGCCCCAACGTCAAAGTTCGTTAAATCCATTCTCCCTCGCGTAACACTTGTTTAACATTCCCTCGTCCTTGGCGCGGATGCTTCGTGTATTTTATTAAAATTCAACTGTTTTGCTTGCGCGAAAGTGTTTCATTTTTATCTCATCGGAGAGGTGAAAGCGAGCCACGCAAATGCAAATGAATAAGTTACAGTCCAACTCGGTTTCACACTTTAGCTTGCTCAATAATAATCGCGACAACTTTTTTACATTAAACCACCTTTGCGAAACTATTAGTTCGGAGTTGGAGTGCGTCAAAGTTTAAGCACCCTGTCGAAAGGGGGGAATTTAAATTTGACACGCGGCTCGGCGAGGTATTTCGTTAACAAATAATGGTTTGTTAATTGTTTGTTGATATTTAGGGTAATGAGATAAATACTTAATTAACATAACTTATTTAATTAAATTGCATACTTATTTGAAGTATGCAATTTGGAAACTTTTAATACTTGCTCAACTAATTACTTTTGAGACTGGGTTAAGGAACAGCGAATCAATTTCCGATTTGTAAAACTTCGAACGTGGTTGCGGTATAAAATTTGTTTCGCAACGTTATAAATGTGTGCAACCTTTACCTAACATAAAATAAGGTTTTCTCCAATTGATTGTTATTATTTTTTTTTCTTTTAATAAGTATTTTTGATGGAAATCAGAAAATTTCATCTTCAATATCTATCTTTAAGCACGATTGAAAAGTATTCTTATATGAACATTTTTAATCTAAGAAAATTATGATTAAACAAGTGCTAAGTCTTTTTAATTTCAACGTATACAATTAATATAGTAATTTTTCAACCTTTGCAAGTATATGACCAGTTTACTATCAATATCAATAATTTTCATCAATATTTTCCCACCGCTCTGTGGCAACTATAAATAAATTACCTTCAGTTTCTAATTTTCTGCAATTATAATAATGATTTCGTGACATCATTAACAAAGTTCGAGAGAAAAATCAGAGATCTATATTGAGGGTATCTCGTTACCCTTAAGATTTAAAGGTGGAAATGTGATGTCAAATCAGTACTTCGCTTATCTGTAACGACCTATGACCTCTTACGGCGCAAGGCAACGAAGTTATGACCAAGCCAAACTTGGAACTCGGTATCATCACGCAACCGTAACTCGTCGTGTTGATATAAAATAGTGATACCCGTTCCGTTTTCGATGGCTCGCGATAACACGCTAGTTCGGCACATGTGAATTTTCACCTGCTCCTCCGAGAGTTCCGACTGTTATGAAATTACGAACATACAACCGATCGATAAAGACAATGTTAATTTCACAGTAACAATAACGATAACATCGCACAAACTGATATAATCTGGCGAACTAAGCGTCGCTCTGTTGCGGATACCGTAGCGCCGCGCGGATTTACGGCCTTCCGGGTACGCAGCGTCCGGAATCGACATCTATTTTATCAAACATCTATTTTGCGGCAATCTCAATATGTAACGCCGGCGATTCCAAACGGCCGCTTCTAAATCGGATTACGCGATTCCATCCGAATTAATCGAAGCGTGATTGAATTAAGTTATTATGTTTAAAAGGGAAAAACCGATTTCAAGTGATCTTCAAATTTGCGCACTGCGATTAGCCATAAATTTGACGTCACGTTGCGCCGCATTGATTCTCCAGGGTGCCATAGTGGAAATAGAATTCGGTGCCCTAATTTGGTACTATGTGAGATTATAAGGAAATTCCCCCTCTTAAAAAATTCTTCGCGAATTTCTAACGTATTCTTTTTATTTTTAAGCGATAATTAATGGGTTACCGTACTAACGAAACGATATAAATTTCTTAGAAATAACGTCCCAATCGAATTCTTCGCGTTAAAGTGCCTGTCATTTAATTCAAATGGGAATTGGCTTCAGGACAGTTATTTGTCCTTGCTTCCATCTAAAACTTATTTGATTTCATTTCAAATGTTTTACCTAACAAATGGTACTTAATCCTAAGTAGTATCTATCAGAACTTCAACTAACTTGAAATATTGTGTTGAAAGAAAGATACTGATACAAGTTACAAAGATTATTGGTGAAGTTGTGATATATTTTATTTATTTATTTTTTTTCTTTTGGAAACTATACCTATTTATTCTTTATTTTTGTCAAGATCTTGTTACAAATTTATTGATACGTTTTCCAAATAATAAATCATATCACAATTTTACCAATAGTCTTCGTAAGTTGTATTAGTGTTTGTCATTCGGCAGTCATTTATAAAAAGATAGTATTTTCATAGAACGACATTTTGTCAATGTAGCTACGGAATAGGTGATATTACATCTTATTTAAGCATATCATATTACTAATTTTGATCGAGTTATATTTCAACTATGTATCAATGTTAAATTATTAAGTATCATTTACATTTTGGAGTAACAAGTCTAAAATAAGTGGTTCATTTTTAAAATAATCCGACAATACTATCCACTTTATCGTATAAAAGTGTAAACAACTTTTAAATAAAGTTTTATGCGGATAAAAAGAGAAAAAAATGTGCGAAAACTTAGAGACAGATAGAGAAGAAGATAGAACGGTGAGAAAAAAAAATTTGATTAATTTTAGTGCCAACTAGAATTCTGGTCGAATTAAACAGAATCCTGATTACTTTAACTAAAAAATGGGTAACTACGGCTAAGATTTCATAGTTATCACGAAATTTATTCACATGAATGTTTAATGTACGTATACTTCTTAAGCACACTCAGAAAAAAAATATACTTACTTTAAGAAAACTGTACAAAGAAAATTTTCCTATTAAAATTAATAGAAAATCAATTAAAAATAAGAATATTCAGTTAGTATACAATAAATTTAAGTTTTTATATTAAAAGGTAATTAATTTTATGATAAATCTTATCTCAGATAATACTAAAGAGATTTCTATTAATGATAAGAATATGTCTATTTGTAAATATATACGCCTAGTTCAGCTGTCATCGTCTCAGTATTGTTTCGGCCTGTGTTCTATCCGTGTTAAAGTTTTTAAGTTCGGTCAGTGTTGTTTAATTAATTATATTGTGTGTGCAAATTTCAAGAGAAATTAGTGCTTCGAACAATAATATACATATTTTCTTTTTTTATTTATACATATTTTTTTGTATATTAAATTAATTTATATTTATAATTAAAATATACATATTTTCATCTGCAGTGTGGGTATGTACATATTTATATATACTGCATGCAATTGTTAGGTTAAATTTGTATCATCTGTTGAATAATCTTAAACTGAAACTATTTTTATTCTTTTCTTGAAAAAAATCCGGTTAATATAAATGGAATTAATCTTTAGATAAATATATGCTTTATAAGAATTATTTATTCTTATTATAAATAGAATTTCGTTTTGTCCATATAATGAACGGGAATCCTATTTAATATAAGAATATTCTATTACTCTTAAATAGACAGTTTTGAGTGTACATAATAGAAATATATAACAGAAACTTTACTGTATTAGTAAACATAATAAAATTTGTTACATTTATAATACATATTACTCTAAAACAACTTGATGCTTACTAAATTTTCTTATAAAATGTCAACAAATTTGAAATACAGTCTTCTTTTATTTTTCATTTTTCTCGGTACTGCTATGATAGAACTTTATTCATACTTTAACAACATTATAAACTTTACCGCAAAATCAAAAAATCGGATTATATTTAATTTAATATATAAAATTTTTATTAAACTAAAAAAAAAATATATCGATCGTTTGAAGTTTTTAAAAGTTGATTCGTTGAGCGGTTTCCGTGACTTTTCAAACTTCCAAAGCTTTGTTCTGCTTTTGTCCAGCGACCTCGGCCAAAACAAAATAAAAGAAACTCCAAGATAAATGGAAAACGCTCGGAGAAATCTTTGTTTCTGATACTCTTGAATTAGAAATGCTTGAATAGCCCGAGCCTTTACTAACATCCTTGAATTCGGCAATTGTTTCGACGGCTTCGCGATCGCGCATACAATTATAAAGCTTCGGCCATTATTTATTCATTTTGCCGCAATTTCATTCCGCAATTAACATTTGAAACTTATGAAAAGTCACGATGAAAAACCGCGCATAATGAATCCATTGATCAATTAATCAGTTAATTTTAGAAACACATTGAAATGTTACCGTCCATTCTTCGTCGACAAAACAACATCGTACTTTATTAATCTCGTTAATTATTTAACGGAAGTTCTCGTTTTTATTGCACTTAGGCGGCGCATCTTTCTTTCCTCTCCTACTCTTTTTTGCAATTACACCGGAGAATGGTGTTTGCGCACATAATAACGTTATCAATAATTTCGCGAATTCCTTTTATCGTTAAGACAGGACATCGCCACATTAGTTCGACGTTACGTTTTAATTTTTTATGTCAACACACCGATAATTTGTAATATATTTAAACATATGTATTATTAAGAAGGTTATGTTCATTCTGAGTTAACTATTCAGTAACATGTCACTTTAATGATACACTGGAAAAGTAAGTATTTCTACTAAAAATAATAGTAAAAAATAAAAACTATACAGTAGCTTAAAATACGTAAATAATAGAAATCGATTTTATGATTATTTTTACTATTTTCAGTGGTAAAAAATGTTATCATTCGGATATAGTCCTAAATTAATATAAAATGTCTCAAATTTTATTATTACTTTTTTTTAAATGCAAAAATTACTATATGATCCGTAGAGTTGTACCATTAAAATAAATGTTTATTCCCAATATAGTAAAAACCGTACACGGAGAGAAAAGATTAATAAAAATTACTGACATTGTTGGTAAACTGGTCATATACTTGCAAGAACTGAAAAATTACTATCCTAAGTTAGTAAAAAGTGTCAGCTTTCTAAGAATCATTTCCAACAAATTGATATGTTTTACTAACTT
>JABFPN010006336.1:0-11723 GCA_022817305.1 Leptoteleia sp. ZL-2020 | reverse complement strand
CCTTGGGCCAGCTTTGGACGCCATATTACGTGCTCAAATGCAGTGTACCTGGTTAGTCCCTTATAGGGCTCGAATCAGGAAACCGTTGTTCAGGTATTCCACGTTTCAGCCCCATTGGGGCCCTATAGGTGATAGGGCATGCCCGATTTCATTTCTACCTGGGATGCCATATATCGACCATATATAGTCATATATGGATTACGGAAAAACATATATGTCCATACATAAATTAAGGAAAAACATATACGTCCATACATGAACTTTTTATTTCCTTATATGAAATTATTAAAACATATATGGACCATATGTGTTTCATTTTTACAACATTTATAAGGAATACTATATATGCGCACAAACCCCCGAGTTTATTATACAATATAACAGCAACAGCACCTAAATTTCTCTCATTATACAAAGCAAAACATTCTCATTTAAATAAGTTAAATGTAAATTCTTTTAACGAAAAAAAAAAAAAAACCTTTAATTAGACTCAATTTCGCGGTTTCGACGACAGACGAAAGGGGGGGAAAAAAAAAGAAGATTGTCATTCAAAAAACACGGCAAAAATCGATATCCTTGAACAGTGTAATTGGATTCCACGTTGTTTCATTGTTTTACGTCGACCGCCGAACAATGAAAACGAATTAATTAATAGAATACCGTCGGTGTAGACACAGTTAGAAATCGAATTTGTGCCCAAGTAAAATCGATAAACGATCAGTCCGCGGTCCCTCGCAACGTAACGCTCCATCGGACGTCTCCGGCTCGCGCTCTCGCCCGCACCGTCCGGCGCTCAACAAAACACGCGATAATTTTCCCGTCAATTGGCGCCTCCGAGCGGGGCAAGACCGCCCGCGCAACGCCGAGCCGGGCCGCGCATTGATACTCGCGCGCACACAATAGCTGAAAAGGTTGCGCCTTATGAATAATATGTTTACAAGATGCCATTCAGCGGATTGACTCGCAACTTTTCTGCGTATTTTACTATTCATGATTTTCGCGCGCGCACTTATACGCGCGTCTTTTTATAAACGCATACATTATTCATCCCGGGACTCTTGAAAACTTGTACGATTCTCGCGGACTTTTTTTTTTTTTTATTATTATTTTTTCTCTCCTTCAATACCTAATGTTTAAAACGTTTAAAAGGTCTATTCAAATTTAAAACAGAAAAATAATCGTTAACACACTTTCCACATTATTTAATAACAATTCAAATGAATAATTGTTTTCGACATTCTTTATTAAATAAAGCAACGATGCGAAAGGTTCAAATTCAGCTGGGTCAATTTATAGTAATATTTTTGTTTTTTTTTTTCCAAAATTTTACAGTTTTCCAACAGTCATTTATAAGGTTTAGCTGGATACGCGACTCAATTCCTTTTTTAAAAACAGTAAAATTTTCATATCAATTTCTCTCAGTGTAAATAACACTTGATTATCGCTTTCGTGTATTATTTAAAGTCGCGATATTTTCGTTTGCTTCATAAAACTTTTATTAAAAACCGTTATCCTGTTCCCTTCAACATTTTTATTATGCAAAATAGGGAGCAAAGTGGAATAACGAAGCTCTAACTTTGTAATTAGGTAACATTTTGATATTTTACAAGTGGAGTAAATACTGAAAAACACGATTCCATACTTTTTAATACCTTTCGCAATCCAATTTCTGACCCCGGCGCGTTCGCTCTGGTAGTAAATGAAAAAAAATGTTTCATTTGATGAAAAGTAGAGTGTACATTTGCAACCCGATGCGGGTAATCATAAATCACAGATATTAAACTCAAATGCCCTTTTGTAGCGGGACTTTCGAAAAGGGATAAGTAATTCAAAAAATAATATGAAAAACGCCTACTCGTTCTTAATAACGCCTCTTGTCTCGTATCCCGCCCAAGTGTCTAGTAAAATATAAATTTATTTTACGCGGACGTTCCTTTATGCGCGCCGAGGAAAGGCGCTTTGACTTTAATATGATACTCGTGTTCAAATGCACGGTTTGTTTAATTAATCCGTATTTTTTAATCCGTTTGTTAATTATTAAATATATATATGTATATATATCGACCCATAAAACGTATATTTCGAGGACGCACCCTAAATTTCATCCGCAAGTTACACTCATGAAAAGTACGTTATAATTTTTTTTTTAAATTTGGCGGGAAATTTGAAATTGGCCAAAGTAAAATTTTCTTATTAAAAAGTTGAATAAACTAATTAAATTCTTCAATTTCCAGATATTTAATTACAAAAAACAAATGTCCCTTAAATTTCATTACTAAAACGGGTTCCATTGGAATTTTTGTTTAAATAATTTAAATGACTAACGAAGCCGTCGTAACGTGAATGTCAAAACGAGGGTGCAAAGAGCCGATAGAGATTCAAAAAAAAAAAAAAAAAGAAGAAAGAAAAAAAAATCAGGTCGAATTGATTCGTAAAATAACGTACGGACGATTGCTTGATCAGTCGGAATATCCCCATTCAATTTTTTTCCTCCGCGCTCTTTTGCGTTTTGAAAATGCGGCTTTCTATAGCTGGTCGCGCGTTTTTTTTCATCATCCCACGGCACAGGTATATATCGTGATAACGAGACCCTATTGCCGGTGTCCCGGTATCGACCGGTAATTGAATTTGTTGATAGTCAAGACGGGACTTTTTATTGAAAATACGGCATTAACTATGCGCGGCAGAATCTAAAAATTTTACAAATACGCGAATCTAAAAGAAAAGTCACGCTTCTGATCTTCCTACGACTTTTTTTTTTGGACGTCCAATAGTAAAATGAAAAATATAATGCTCATGTATTATTTGACCCATAAATATATTGCCATATATTGTTTTACTAATAAATGCACTGAGAGAAAGAAATAACAATTTTTAATGAAAAGTAAATTAGTTTATTTTTATTTTTCGGTAATCCATATATGAACACAGAGGTTTTCCGTGATCCATATATGGCCTTATATATATTTCCGTAATCCATATATGGACATATATGTTTTTCCTTGATCCATATATGAACATATATGTTTTTCCCTAATTCATATATGAATACATACGTTTTTCCGTAACCCATATATGGACATATATATATGGCCAGTAGATGGGAAATATATGAGTAATATATTGACAATATAATTATTCCCATATGGAAAAGAATGCTAAAAAATTTTGACAAACGCTGAAAAACTAAAATTGGGAATTTTCAGCATTTTTCAGCATTCTTTTCCACAAGAGTTGGCAAAACAATATATGGCAAATATATATTTCAATTTGCAAGGGTCGTCATTTTATTATTATTATAATTCTTGTCATTCCACTTTTTTTTCATAAACCTTTGAAGTGTGTCACCTCCACCTCCTATTTTTTTGTTAACATTTAGATGCAACATTTTTCCACTTCATTGAAAAATCGAAAAAAGCGACTGCGTTATTGAAATTTATATAAACAAATGTTTTTATTCATTTGCAATGTAAAGTTTTTTTGTTTCATTTTATTTTATTTCATTTTGTTTGTTCACTTTTAATCGCAGAGACACGCGAAACAAAGATTTATTGCGTTTAAAATAAATATTTTTTCATTAACTTTTATTGCAATCAGACCTGGACGAAAAAAAAATCGCAGGATTCAAACAACCGAGAGAACAATTTAATCCGTTTTTAACTACGAAATTTCTGCACGCTTTAATCTATATAAGTTCGAATGAATTTGTTAATGAAACATAATATTATAAGTGTCTTTCGTACTGACGTTAGCGGGTTTTATGAAACGCATTAATGAAACATTAATTTAATTTAATCATCATAATCATTATATATATATATATATATATATATATGGCCATTAGTATTTAAATATTTTGTGAGATTAATTTTAATAAACCGTTTCGTAATACATTCTTTCATTACTTATGATTTTGTACGAATAAATTTGTTATAAAAAGAGAGATTTGGAATATATCCTTTTTTGCTTTTGTAACGATGAAAGAAAGAGCACTTTCAATTGTTTTGAATTTTGTTTCCCTTCTCTTTCGTCATAATCATTAAAAGTAAAAAGGCAATTTGCAGTATTAAAAAGAATATACAAAGTAAAGTGCTGATAATATTTCCACCCTTTTATTAGTTAATGGAGTAATTAGCTAATAAATAGGTAAAACTTTTACAAGTACTTTTCGTTCGGTCACGCTGTTGTACCTGGTTCCAGCTCAACGGACCCAATTTATTATTTTTATTATTTTATACTGTTCGCAATATAATGCTTATATTCATTTAATATTTTGTAAGTAAAAAAGTAACTTTTATATAAATTCAATAAAAATAACGTATTGTTTGATTAATATATTATACAAAAATAAACTCTAGTAAAATTGAAATATATATGGTCAATATATGGTCCATATATGGTCCATATATATTTTCACAATTTCATAAGAGGAACTAAGAAATTCATACATGGACATGTTTTTTATTTCCTCACATGAAACTGTTAAAACATATATAGACCATATATGGGCAATATGTATCATTTTTACAACACAGAAAAAAAAGTATTCGCTTTGGTAGGTAAATGAGTTTATTTAGCAATTTTTAATTAATTTAGTAAGATTCTATTCTATTTGCAGAAGGACCTAGATATGAAATCGACTAAAATGAATATTTAAACGTTACATAAACTGTATGGCTGATTCAACTGTATTCCTATTCTATGGGGACTCAACATAACCTCAATATTTTAACGAAAACTACTTGCATTTCACTGTGTTGACAATTATATAAATTTGTATGATTGATTCAGCATTAATATGTAGTGCACTTCATATTTTTTTTCCATATATGTTTTCCTTGAAAAAAAAAAACAAATAATGAAAAAAAAACAGATAACGAATTGCCAACTAAGCTCTGCCTAAAAAAATTCATTAAAAAAATTTTGCAGCTGTGGAAAATCACTTTAATTCCAAAAGTGAACACTCGTATACCAAAATGTAAATTACAATTTATTAAACAAATTAACTTTAAAAGCATACATTATTTACATAATATATGCCCCCATTGTATAACTAAATATAATACGATAAAATCCACTTACTGTTACAATAATCCGGTTAAAATATTTTTCTTATTTAATTCCGAGAAATTTAAATTTCACAGACGCTTTTCAATCCTATAAATACATATAAAGAAAGCGTTATATCGATTAAATGGTACGATTTTTATCTATATACGTGCTTTACGATTATAAGAGATGCAGTTGGAAAAGCGCGGCGTTGCAATAAAATTGATTTAAGCATCAATCGTACGGCATTTCCAAACCAACGGACAATTGACTGAACAAGAGTGAGTTCCTTCCCCGTTTCGTAAAATAAACGATCCGTTCGTACCGCGAAATGATTTGCAACATTCTAAGAACATTGCGCGAGCAGAGTCGCGCGAGCGTAAAAGCGGTTTTAGCGCGCTCCACTTGTTTTTTATTATTGCGGTTATTTATTTTAATCCCGGGCGCACTTGAATGACACTTTGGCAAATTGTTACGATTATTGTTGCAAATGCCCGGGCCGGAATCTTTGGGCGACGGAAAAATTTATCGGCAAAATGCCAAAACAGCGGGGCAATTTAGCGCGTCAACTTTGACCGGGGGATAACGTTTGTTTATCATTTAAATTGGTGCCTTACCACTCACAGAACTGTCTACCTTAGTAAAAATAAGTCAAACATATATGATTCATATATGGTCCGTATATGTTTTAACAGTTTCATATAAGGAAATAAAAAGCTTATGTATTGACGTTATTAAAAGCATGTATGGTTGGAATATTATATCAATTATTGTCATATATCGACCGTATATGGCCATATACCGACCATTTGTGGCCACATACCGCCATATATAGCCATATACCGACCATATATGACCATATACCGACCATTTGTTGCCACATACCACCATATATGGCCATATACCGCCATATATGGCCATATGTCGACCATATATAGCCATATACCGACCATATATGACCATATATGACCATATACCGACCATTTGTGGCCATATACCGCCATATATAGCCATATACCGACCATATATGACCATATACCGACCATTTGTGGCCACATACCACCATATATGGCCATATACCGCCATATATGGCCATATGTCGACCATATATAGCCATATACCGACCATATATGACCATATACCGACCATTTATGGCCATATACCGACCATATATGGTTATATACTGACCATAAGAAACAACATATGTCCATATATAAATATTTTATATCGTTATATAAAATTGTTAACGAGAAATCACGCAGTTTCTTTATTAATTCGCATTGTAATAATTATTACCGAGGTTTCCAATGGCGAGTACAACGTTATTGCAATAATTCGAAATCCTCCGATCCGTTAATAACAGAAAAAAAAAGGAAATTTCATTTGACGCCTCAGAATCCGATTATTTGAAGTAAAAATCCGCTCCATATTGCGACTACGGAATGTCAAGTCCTCGAGCAATAAAATTGTTCTTCATTCGTTCGGATTTGAGGCAGAATAAACAACGGCGAATTGTTATCGAAATATTTCAGAAATCAATTTATGAACAAATAAGTGCACTGAATGGAAAATCTTGGAAAACCCTGTTAACTTGTTTTAATGTATAATCAAATGAAAATCCATAAGAATATGACTCTTTCTTTCTACATTCAAAAAAATGTTTATTTAAGAGTAATAGAATATTCTTATATCAAATAGAATTTCCATTCATTATATGGACAAAGAGGAATTCTATTTGTAATAAGAATAAATTATTCTTAGAAAGCATATTTATATAAAGAATTATTTCCATTTATATGAAATGGATTTGTTTTAGAGGAAAGAATAAAATAGTTTCAGTTTAAGAATATTCAACAGATGATAACTGAATATTCTTATTTTAAATAGATTGTCTGTTATTTTCTTTCTACATTTTCTTTCTACAGGTTTCTTAACGCAAGCATATTTTTTTTCTATTTCATCCAGTCTCCCAATGACGTTTGATTTAAAATTCGAAAAACAACGTAGAGCATTCCATGGATATTCATAATGGATACTCAATTTGAATATCCTCTATATAATTTAATCAAAACATAATTCCGAGAGGTCAATTATATTGATTTAAAAATATATCGCGCCGGTGAAATAAAATTCAATTTTCGCGATATTTTACTTAGTAAAATACGAAATGAAACAAAGAAAAAAAAAAAAAGAAAAATGTTCGAGAATAAGCAACACGGCCATCAATTTTGCCCGCGATTAATTCCAAATTTATATAGGGAACGCGCGTCCCCGTTGAAAACTAAATCGACGGATAAAATAAAAGGCGAGCTTATTTATTTTATTGTGAACGATTTTACTTCCACCCGATAACGTTTCTCGACTAAATTTAAATATACGCCGCGGCCAGTTTGTTCTTCTTCTTATTGATTGTCGACGATGCAGCTTATTGTCTCAGACCTTTTCGCGGATATTCCTCCAAGTATATACCATGATTATGATAATATATTCCATGAAATACAATACGATTAGATCACTGACAAAACGACACAATAATTTTTCAATAAAAATGAAAAAAAAATTATGTAGGTTGCCATATATGCAGACATATATGTGTCATATATGTGGCATATATGTAGGTATATATGTGGTATATATGCAAACATATATGTGGCATACATGCACGCATATATGTCACTTGTATGTGGCATATATGCAGACACATATGCAGACATATATGTAACTTATATGTGGCACATATGCAGCCACATATATGACTTGTATGTGGCATATATGCAGGCATATATGTGACTTATATGTGATATGTATACAGGCATATATGTGGCATATATGCAGACATATATGTGACTTACATGTGGCACATATGCAGGCATATATGTAGACATATATGTGACTTATATGTGGCACATATGCAGGCATATATGTAACTTATATGTGGCACATATGCAGCCACATATATGACTTGTATGTGGCATATATGCAGGCATATATGTGACTTATATGTGACATGTATACAGGCATATATGTGACTTATATATGGCACATATGCAGGCATATATGTGACTTATATGTGGCATATATACAGGCATATATGTGGCACATATGCAGCATATACATGAGTATATATGCAGACATATTTCTGAAAACATGCCTGCATATATGCCACATATACAACATTTGTTATAAATGGTCCAATTTCGAACTGAAACTAGCCTAAGCATTTCAAAAAACTCCGGATTACTATTGATATCAAGGTTGGCTACCAAAATTGTCAAAATTTGTCAAATTGGTCGATATTTCTGCGCGAGTTATTGCGATTGCAAACTTTTCTTGCGCATTCAATGAAGAATTCAAAGCCGATGTTAAACACGATGGAAAGGAACGAGATGAAAATTGCCACGCGTGCTTAAATGATTCCGTCAAAACTCGTCACGAAGCATCCGCGATCGCTTCCTCCTCGGCTGTGGAAAATGGGCTATCGCAAAGGGCGAAAAGTTGCGCAAACGAGGCTGTGGTTCGAGGAGCTTAAGGTTTACTGTACGGCCTCGCCCCCCGAATGGCCGATTACTCGTAAGTAGTCAAATATGCCGGGGCTAAAGTATGAAAAATAGTACTTACAAGTTTAAAAGTACTTTTCTCCGGCAAAACTTTGCCCCGGCCGTGATCGAAGGATCGCTAATGGACGTAACGTTTGAATTTGTAAAAAAAAAAGAAAAAAAAGAAAAAAAAAACAACGTGTAGTGGATGGAATCCAAAGATTTTATTCCAATTAAAATGCATTGTAAATATCCCGGTTTCCAATTTGAAATTTAATTTCTTTTAATTTCCAGTAAAAATGAAACATATATGGTCCATGTAATTTTTAAGAATTTCGTAGAAGGATATAAAAAATTCATATATGGACATATGTTTTTTTATTTCCTCATATGAAACTGTTAAAACATATATAGACCATATATTAGCCATATCTTTTAATTTTTAACTAATTTAGTAAGAATTTATTCTATTTGCAGAAAGACCTAGATATGAAATCGACTAAAATGAATATTTAAACGTTACATAAACTGTATGGCTGATTCAACTGTATTCTTATCCTATGGGGACTCAACATAACCTCAATATATCAACGAAAACTACTTGGATTTCACTGTGTTTTGGATTAGATAAATTTCTATGGCTGATTCAGCATCATCAATAATGACCAAACAATATATCTAACTTAAATAGCAATTTAATAGTGCACTTCAAATATTTTTCTCCGTGTATGGTTAATTATACACCCAAGTTGTTATGAAATAATAAATATTATATCAGAAAAAGAAATGCATCTTTTTAGCTTAACGATCTGTCGTCAGACACACGTCGAGCCAAGTGCTCGGGCAAATATGAGCGGTCACGTGACCGTAACTTAAAAGCGATGGTATAAGGAAAAGTGGAGGACACGAGGGGTACGTCCCATTGACGTACGAGAATGTATCAGGCACATCTGGGTGAAAACAACTCCCTTAAGATTTCGCCGATTCTTAGTTCTACGTGTACATCCTCTTTTCGCGTAACACTTACGCGCGCGGTGTAAAAGCCCTCGACCCAGAAGTACGTGTCATGACACGGCACACATGCACGTATTCGCACATTTCACGTGTCAAGTCGTTTCGACGTTTCCTTTTGTAAATTTCATCAAGTTCCATTTATTTATATGTCTACGTGTTTATTTTATGCGACGCGTCGTGTTATATTTATCGTGTTTCTTAAAATATGCATGGATTAAGAAAAAACATATATATATATATATATATATATATATGTATGTCTCATTTTTACTAGGGAAGACTTTTCTAACCCAAATATCAAATTAAATGTCTACAATTCTTTGACAATATATTTTAAAAATCATACTCACTTATAATTATGATAAAAAATTATGGGACTGAAAAACGAAACGTCTTCAAAATACAAAATGTCAACAAACTTTGTTTTGGTTTTATATTTACCTCTAGTTTCATGCCCTTTGGATGTAAACAAACAATATTATTTGTTTTGTTCCTTTAATTTGACCTTTCAAATATTTACAAACATCACTTTTGTGTATAGACAATATTAAAAACGTTTCATTCTTCAGTTCCATCAAAAAATTACTAATTTAATGTAAATTATGTTTAATTAATAATAAAAAAAAAAAAAACAATCGAGTAATCATGTCGAAACACCCCGGACTCCGAGCGCGAAAACTTTTCGTCTCAATTTCTTCATCCCTCGGCGAAGAAACTGCGCCAGCGGAAGAGAAAACAATTCGACGAAAATGCAGTTTCGCGTCAGTGTCGGTGAAGTATCGGGTCGGGCAGGAAGGCGCAACAGTCAGCGGCGAAAATGTCGGGATAGATACGCGCGGTAAGAGGGGGGGGGGGGTTAGCGGAATAAAACGTTGCCCCGTGGGACGCCGCGCGCGCAGACAGTTGTCGAATTGTCGGAATTCATTAAAAGTTTCAAACAAGAGATATCATTAACGTGGGAAAGTAATCTGCAGGTGCTCAAAAAGCCATGCGGCTTTTGATCGCGACTCCCCCCCCCCTCCCCTCCCCCGAGATACACGACAACAATTTATATTTCGCGTCGATCGCGTCATCTTCGTTAATTATGCGCCGTTCGTTTCCCCGGGCTTCTGACGCTCGTTAAACAAGATACTTTAAGTTTGACCGTCAAATAATAAATAAGTGTTAACGGGCTTCGATAATCCCCAATAATCTGAAGAGAAATATCCGGGTAATTTTGCAGAATTTATTTGCCACTTTGCGGCGTGTTGCGATATTGAAGTACTGTTTGAAAAGCCGGCTGTTTTAGGACGAGGGCAGGAAATCAGCGAGTTTCCGCCCTAGAGTGAAGTGTTTCCGTCTTAGTCTGTAATCAGCCAGTTTCTGTCTTCTAAACAAGATGGAAACAGGGCGATTACAAAGTAAGGAAACTAGTCATTTTCCGCCCTAGGACGGAAAATAGCGAATTTCCGCCCTAGAGTGAAGAGTTTCCGCCCTCGTCTATAATCAGCTGGTTTCCGTCCTCCAAACAGTATTAAAACAGGCCACTTTCCGCACTCGTATTGCAAAAAATTATTTCACACACAATTTCATTAATTTTACAATGTCTTACGCGGATCAAAGTGAAAAGACTCCACTGCAACGCAAATACTTCGTGACTTAACTTTAATCGTCGAAGCGCGGCCAAACGAATTGTTATTATAATTCATTCGCATTTAATTAATTTCCAATGAAATTCCTAAACAGATATGCACAATGGCAAACTCTAATTGCCTAGCAGTTCTCTGTACATCGCGTAAGTACCGACCGGTTAATTAAGCAAATATAACATTTATAATTAACAAGGGCAAACCGTAGACGCCGAGGAAAAAATGCTTTATAAACAGAGAGAACATAATTTATCAACGTTAATGCAATAATTCATCCAATCGATAAATGATTGCTATTAACAATGTTACACCGCTGGGGGCGTACAAATATAAAGTTCACCTCACGAATGTGTCAAAGCATCATGAATATACGAGGGTGGATTGATAAGTTTCCGGCCTGACCAAGAAAAACAACGTTTTTAAGAATTTTTTTTTTTTATTTCTCAACATAATCTCCTCCAAGGCTGATACATTTCTCATAGCGGTGTTCTAGTCT
>JABFPN010006335.1:0-11725 GCA_022817305.1 Leptoteleia sp. ZL-2020 | reverse complement strand
TTAGTAATACACGAAGAGAATACGCATTGTAACCAAGAAGAATAAAACTATCTTAAACCCAACCTAAGAATAATTCAATAATCCCTCGTAACGTAAATTGGTGGCAACTCAACCACCCGACGTTACAAATAGATAATTAATGGTAATAAAATTTTATTTTATCCAGGTTCATATACAAGATTTTCCATCGACTCTTGAAAAATTATCAATGAAAGGGACAACTGTAGATAAGGCATTTCCCCCAATGACACCATTTTTTACCAAACTTGATCAATATATGCCAAACCTTACGGTAATATTCTTTAAATAATTTAATTTAAAAAAAAAGGAAGAAACAGTTGTGAAAAATTCTTGTTTTACACATATTAGTTGTAAAAAGTTAATAAAAAGAAAATTTATATTAAAAAATTATTGCTCCAAATTATCATTTTCAACATCTTTTGGGATATTTTTTCAACTTATAATTAATAAAAATAATATCATATGAATATATGTGTGTACTATAATTTATTGTACAAATTACTTGGTGGTAACTGTAAATAAAGTGTCGTAAACATTGTGATTTCAAAAAGAAAAACATTTACACTGTTTAAGTTTTGGATTCTTACATTTATTTAATTCTTATTAGTACATTTATAAATCACAAAAATTGATAAATATGAACAAACAGATGATCGTTCAATAAAATTAACTATAATTTTAAATCGTTTTATTTATGGCTTTTCAGTGTTTAATTCTGAGCAATTGCAATTGGGTTCAATCGCAGTCTCTGCTACCTCTGAGTAAATTACCGAAATTGAAAGAACTGCGGCTCGATTCGTGTCGTCAATTTTGTGAATGTGTTGCTTATGCTAGTCTTGCTGCGCGATTTGGCTTTAAGTCGCTGGAGGTAAGAAAAGAAATTAAAAAATATCTCATTAACAGTAATGTTTCCCTATGAAAAAGTTAAATTTAATGAACACAAAGTTTATATTTTATTTAACTTTATTAGTTTTAAATCGACAATTGATTTAAATCTAAATAAATTATTCGTTGTATGGAAATTTATAATTCAACAAATTTTCAGATACTCGATGTAAGAAAAACCGCACTTGGTGACAGTGATATAAGTAGTTTTAGTTTTACAAAATCACTAACGCATCTTTATTTGGAGAATTATGTGGCAGAGGATGAAGATGAAGAAGATTCCGATGAAGAACAATCATATCAAGAACTCTTATATGGTGGAGAACGTGTCTTTGATGATGAAAATCTTGTGGAGGTATGAATTAATTTTTTATTTTATTTTATTTTGTTATTATATATTTTATTTTATTTTATGAATTATTAAATTTTCTATTAAAGAGGAAGTTACAACTGTTTGAAATTTATCGTGCATAGAAATTGCATAAAAGATATCGTGCATTGAAAACACTCCTCGTGTATGAGGAGGAAATGTTCATGAAAATGAAATATTCATAAAGCATCTTAAAGTTGAAGATCCAAGCTTTAATTTAAAAAAAAAAGTTTATGCAATTTCGTTAAGATTTGACGAAGTTATATTGATTTGAAAGTTGACATCTTTTTGCTTCAGCATAGGATGCTCTTTTTTTTTTCCCGGTAGTGTACATATAAAACTTTATTAACACAACTTCCTAGATTTTTTTTCTTGGAACTATATTACTTAATTTTATTTCATAAGAATGTTGAATCTAAATCTACAAAATTACTATAAATAATTATATAATTAAAATGCTTTGTTTCAGATCATTCCTCAAGGCACAATAGATTACACATACAGACCCGGAACTATAACTGATCGAAGTATTCGCATGTTGAGTAAAGAACGTGATGAAAATGCAGTAAATAATAGAGAAGGTCCCACTTCAAGCAATCCTAATTTAAAAGTTCTAGTAATTAGGTAATTATTATATTATTTGTTACTAGATATTATTAGGGTACAGTTATTGCATAAATGAAATTTAAATTTTAAAATTACCTCATTAATATAGTTAAATCTGTTCTTTTTTTTATTGAAACATAAATTCGAGAGGATTAATGATATGAATAATAAATAATAACACTGATTTTTTTATATTGAATGCGAGCAAGATCACGAATGTTATCGTTCCTTTAGAAAATCTATGAGCAATATTATACAATATTACTATGTATCCTACTGATTTGTTTCTTTTTTTCTTTTCCAGAAATTATACACGAGTGACAAATTCAAGTTTAATTCATTTACTGTTAAATGCGCCACCAAGTTTAGAGTATCTTGATGTAACTGGCACAGCAGTCACTAAAGATTGTGTCAATTTGTTCAGGGTTCATCGTAAAAATGTCAAGCTTGTCACTTCGTTCGACTGTAACGAATAATAAGTAAACTATTAAATTATACAGCATTTATATGAAAAGAAAAAAAAATCATGATATAAATACTATACAAAATAATTCAAACGTGATTGTAAATAATTGTAATCGCTAAATAAGATATTAAAAGTATCTGAAAGCGAAGAACATGTTGTATGTAAAATCTACATACCGAAAACGTTCGGTCGTTCTCAACATTTTATGGCAATTTTCGTCCTGTTTCGGGGAATGACAAGAATTTTTCATCACACTTGCTCGAAAAGTCTTGCTTTTCTGTATAATTTAACGTTCAGAATCTAGTCACTGGTCAATAATTTGTGATACCGAAATATTGTTCTCTGTATTTCCGCCTGCGCGAATTAGTTACTGTTATCACTCAGGCATAAAAGTACCATTTTATACCCGAAAATCTCACATGATTATGAACTATGCCTACGGCTCGATTTGTAAACGAGGATGGATTTCCATTTTAATCTCCCTTGGTACATAATAGTATATTACTCAATTCGAGGTAAAAAGTAGCCCTGCGGGTACCAATATATTTTAATATAAAATTAAACATTGATATCGAAGTTTATCAGCCAAGTCGTAAGCGTAGCATAAACTCCCGAGGGTGTAAAACGGCGTTTCACGTCCCAAGTGATAACACTTTTTAGTACTTTTTTTCGGTACTGTCCCACCTAGGCACACCTTGTGTGCCTCCGCTTGAGCAAATAACTATCACTCGAATTATCCGCTTTAAGCTTTTGGTACGCAAATAACTATTTTCTATACGTTAACTTAGACGGAAAAGCAGAACAGTTGCTTCGCATTTTTGATGAATAATATCATGTGCAATGGGTGGAGAATTAATAATCACTGTAAACTCGCTTGCGATTTTGCCTGTCGACTTTTTGATCATTTGTTAAGTTTTAATTTTTCGTACTCGTTGCACAGTGTACTATTGTCGTTTCGTTACGGGGCAGAAATGAATTTTCTTCAACTGCGCATGTGCGTAATTGTCAATAACCGGAAGTTGCACGCAGAAAAATAAAACCGTTAATATTCCCATAAAAAATTGGATTCGAACCCCAGAAAACAATTTATAAACATTCTTATGATAAATTATGAAAGAAATACTATAATAAGTATTCATTCCAATAAATTTATAGGAAAAAATACTTTATTTTAGCATTTACTTCATTTTTTATTACAGGTATGTTCATAAAATGTCTTCTGGGGTTAGAATCCAATTTTTTATGGTAAAATTAACTCTTTATTTTACTGCGTGTAGGACAAGAAGTGTGACGTGTATCTTAGATGGAACATCTATGATAATTAGGCGTGGGGATGAGTTTTCAATTCAATTTCCCACGGTACATAATTAATTAATTTCAATTCATTAGAAAAGGATAGTTTGTCTTTCTTGTTTCAATATAAAAATTTGAATTATTACCAAATTAAATCCGATTTAATTCTTTTTCTTGATTAATTTTGTTTTAATATTAATGCCGTGGAACTTGCATTGAATTGATATGGATTTGATTGTAGTTTGAGAAATACAATTTAAGAACCTATTTTGTAAATCATGAAATCATGATTTTTAGAATAGGCCCCCCCCCCGGATTTGACGTTTGGTGACATCTATATCGTATCAATTTTTGAATTATTTTATTTATTTCTTCCTAAAATTTTTGAGTGCTTACGGCATATGTAATTGTTTTTTTATCGACTGTTGTAATGTTTAAACCAGACACAAGCTTAGATGTATTAGGCATTTTCATAAACAATATCAAAATTTAAACATTTAAGGTCTGTTAACTTTTAAAATTCAGATTAAACCTGTCCCGTTTACGCTTGTATATTGGATTCTATTTTAATGAAGGTGGAATAAGATAGTCCTACGAGCTACCAACATATTTCACTTTCACAGCGAATAAAATATTGTACTCAACTCGAACAAAAGTGGTTTCCGGTTGGTAACTCTTCAACTTCGGCTTGGATTACCAACTTAAAACCACTTTATTCCTCATTAAGTAATATATAATATTTTTAAAATCACTTTCAATTCCCATACGCAATGTGTGGTGTTTATTATAAAACGATTTTAGTTGATATCGACTTTAATTAATAAATTAATAATATTGTTGGACTAGCACCTTTCTTTTTTAAACATTCGTTTATATTAGAAAAGATGAGGACAAATTTATTTTAAAGCTCGTACACAATATATACATTACTCTATGAGAATAAAAGTGGTTCTAAGTTGGTAACTCAAGTCTGTGGCTTGAGTTACCAACTTGACACCATTTTTATTCGAGTTGAGTACGATATTTTACTTGCCGTGAAAATGAAATATGTTGGTAGCCCTGCGAGATACCAATACATTTTATTTTCAAGGGGAGTAAATGTACTTTAGTTCTACATTATTATTATATTTTTTTGCTTTTTTTTATTATCTAATTTTCTTCTTTTTAAAACTAAAAAATATAACGAATGATAGCGATTCGCTCAAGAAATATGCTGTAATTTATAAATGGAGCTAGCGCACAAGTTGTGTAAAAGCGATTTCTCGTCGATTGATTGGATTATTACATCCGATCAATTGAGCGTGCGTGTCAAGTATTTTGTTTAACTGTTGCTGCTTATTTTAGTTTTAATCGAATGCGTATCCGATAGTTGTTGAATGTAAAATTATAAGTGTATTTTATATTTATATATATATACATATGATTTATGATTAATGGTGATAATAAATGAGCGAGCAGATTTTCCGCAGGCAACTTCAGTCGGTTGTCGAGAGAAACTTTGTAAGCTCCCTAGGGAGTGAAATACTGCAATTGAAATTCTTGCAATTTAATATGACTCGGATCGGTTTTAAGGTCATTTATTATGAACTGCAAAGTAACGCGAGGGTATGTGTGTCATATACAAGCATATAGACATTTTATTTAAAAAGTATATTTATAATAAAAGATTGAAAACTGACGCTCGACTCGTTACGTAATCCCACTATTTTTTAATGTCATTATTTTTATTCATTTACTGTTTTTTCTTTAGTTGTGGTACACATGTGGTTGGAATGATATTTGATGTTATGCTGATGTTCAGTTAGAAACACCTAAATTTGGATAATCGAAATCCTTGTGAGGGGGAGCCATAATAGGGATTAAGCTTTAAAAATATACTATTTGATAATACTTCTGAAGAATATATCTTACTGGATTATGGAAGGTTTATGCCACATTTTTAGACTATGCCAGCATAAGCAGAATAATTATGGAACTGAAAAACAAAACCTTACTAAGACAATGGCTGACTAGACTTTTAATTTTTGATAAACTATTAGAAAAATTTGAGCTTAGGACTCTGGTTCCTAGGTCATAAAATTAACATAGGAAGCAGGCATATCTAAATGCTTCTCTTGGAGAGAAACATTACCTTCGTTACCAAAATTATTGTCTACATTAAATGATATTTTGTTCACCGGATAAAAAGTTTTCCCAGCAATTTAAGTCTGCTAAATCCCATTTCAGATTTGTTAAAGTTTGCGACTAAATCTGCATATTAATTCAATAATTTCTATCATTCCATATGCTTTCGATTCCTAAATGATAGGATATGCTATTTGTATATCATTTCAGTAGTGGGAATGTTGAAAATTTTACTTAATAACGCTGTCTACTTCGAAATTTACTTACTTTATTACTTTGAATTATATCATTTGAGATGATATAGTATTTCCAGAAAAAAATATATTTTCTATTTTTTATATCGTCATAGATAAAGTCAAAGTTTAACTCTTAATGTTTACATACAAGCACAATAACATTGAAGATAGTGTACATTTATAATATAATTGTTGAAAATAAAAAATTGTTATGATCTGATGATATAAGATATAAAATACTTAGTTTAGAATATTGAAGCCCGAAGAAAATTTAATTGTCAATAAATACCACGAGTATATCAAAGCTTAAAATGCATTTTTTATTCGTTAAACTATAAATATATTTAATTAATACATTGATTTATGTTATTTTTATTTTGTAATATATATATACATTTTTAATACACATACTTACTCGTTACATTGAAAAATTAATTAAATTATTCCATTAAAAGCATTTTCTCCAATTCTTCTTGTTTTTTCAAAATCTGCAAAATGGAAATAAATTGTTAATTAATTATAATCACTTCCGAATTTTGACTAAGAAAAATGTATTTCTAAAAAAAGTGTAGTTTTAATCAAATTGCATACCCCAACTACTTCTCTTTCATATTTTTCATGGCATTCTTTCATGAAAATTTCGATTTCATTTTCAAGCTGTTTAATCAGGCTTTTCTCTCTTTCTTGTCCAGATAATACTTTTTGTGTTTCACATTTTACCATCTGAAGTTCTTCTTCTTTTTTGTGTAATTCACTAAAAAAGAGTTTTAATTAATACCATTTTAAATTATGTCATAATTGATATATACATTTGAAACATTATATTATCAATATATACGATAAATAATTGGAAATAAACCTTGTTACATTCGAAAGGTGTTCTACAAGTTCGCCTAATTTTTGTTCACACTCAGCTTTCAACACTTCTAAGTTGGAGTCTCCATTTCTTATCAGATGTCTTTCATCCAATTCATCTCTTTTTTCTTTTTCAATAAGATTTTTTAAATCATCTAATTCCTTGGATATTCGTGCGGCATTTTCTAAACCCTCGCTGAATTGGATTAGAAATTAAAAATATATTACTCGACAAGGAAAAAAATTGGTTTTAAGTTGATTTTGAAAGCGGGTAACTCGTAAGCATTGTAAGATAGAATGGTAAACTGAATATAAATTGTATACAACTTTTTTATTGTATACAATTTATTTTTTTTTTCTATTGGCTGAGTTAACGCTTTCTTCGTAAGAGCCCTGGATTGGCGGGAAATTTTGGATTATTTATTATTTCATTAGTTAGAAGAAATCTACAGTTGTGGCTGTATCGTTTACTTGTAGATGCATTTGGTGAAAATGCCTCAAGTGAGAGAAATTGTTATGAGTCGTGTCAAAAGTTAAGTCAAATAATTTGACATTGAAGACAAAGAGTTAAAGTCGAATTTTTATTAAAAATGGCGGGGTCTTATTTGTACTTTTAATAGTATCGATTATTTGTTTAAACATTTCCTTACCAATGCAGAATATATTGATAAAAAAATATTGCTTATCTGATTGCTTTTCTGATTATTTTATATTAAAATCGTTTTCAAGTGAATGTTCATGATTGATATTTTTACTCACCTTAAAAATAAAATGTATTGGTAGAGTTTGGGACTACCAACATATTTCATTTTCATGGTGAATAAAATATCGTACTCAACTCGAAAAAAAGTGATTTTAAGTTGGTAGCCCTTCACCTTTGACGAGGGTTACCAACTTAAAACCACTTTTTTCCTCGTGGAGTAATATACTATTAGTAGTTCGAGCAAACAACTATCTCGCTTAAATTGCCTGCTTTAGTCCTTAAATTATATACGCAAACAGCCATTTTACAACTCTTTTTTCAAATGTAATTGGTTACATAAGGCTTTACCAGCATTTTTTATTCAATTCTGCACATTCCCTGCATTTGTTCAACAATTGTTCGAGTTTTTCGAGATTTATCTTTATCTCTTGCCTACTTTTCTTCTTTTCTGCCAATGTTTCCTTTAAATTTTGCCACAATACTTTTTTTTCTTCTGTCCGTATATTTATTTGCTTTTGTTCAACTTCAATCTTTGAAGGGGACTTGACTACTTGCTTTGCCATTTCAATTTTGCATTCTTCAATCTACAATAATTCAAATTTAATTTTATTCCATTGTCATTATTCATATCAATTTAAACAGCCATGAAACAAAATTTAGAAGTTGATAAAAAATATTAAAAATAGTGACATACTTGACGCAATTCTTCTTTCCTCTTTGTCACATCCTCTTTGTTTTTATTGTGTTTACTCTTCAGCTCATTCAATACCCCTACCAACTCTAATCTCCTTTTACTTTTCTCCTCTAACAATTCTTTTTTCTCTTCTATTTCCTTAATTAACTGTTAAACAAAATTAATAAAGTGGTCGTTAAAATTCAATGTATATTATTATACACAAAACTATATATTTTAAGTCAAATTACTAACAGTTATTTTTACTACTTAAATATATAATAATATGTTTTCTAAATTAAATATGTATCGCTTTAAGTAATAATATAAAACAATAAATCTCTGCAAACGTCTAAAAAAGTTAACATCGATAGTGGAAAAGGATGTTGAAAAATGTTGCCAATTTCAGCAATTTTTCACTGCTTTTCAGCGTTTTTTAACATTCTTTTCCACAAGGGATTGTCACTTTTTATTGCTTTTCAGATAATCGCTTTCCTTCTACAGTGTTACTAGAAAAATTAAATTACTTAAATACAATTAACAATTAATTAAATTCATTAAATAGCGCACCTTTTCATCTTCTTTTATCATATATTCCATCTTGTTCACCATTTCTGCAGTACGTATTTGGTAATTTTCTATTTCAGCCACGGTTTTTTTATTAACATTTACCTCTTCGATCATTAAATCATGACGTTCATCTATTTCAGTTCTTTTTGAATCAGTATAGATTATATAATTGCTCAAGTAACGTAGAATCCTATTTATTCTTTTAGCATCTAAAACGTTAATTAATTTATTTATAAATATTGACTTATTTATATTATTACCTAAATGTCTGCATTAAATTTAAAGCAAAAGTACTGGAAGTTCATTTCGGGTACGTATCTTAAAATTAAATAATATCGCACCTTAAATTTAAGGTGAATGTACATTAATTTTAATGCGCTAAAAATTGAAATTTAAGAGCTAATGTCTTAATACGTAGCAGACCTAGCTAATTTTTTTTCTCCGTGTATTAAGAATTATTGTATTTCATAAATTTAATGTTATCACCAAAATTCATTTATATTTAATGCACAGGTGCATTAATTTGATTTAAGGCACATTGAACATTAAATTTCAGTCACACTTGTGCATTAAAAATACTTTAAATTTAAGGCCATTTTTAACAGTGTAACTAAAAGGAAGAAATTTATAATATTTCGTAATAAAAGATAATATAAATTTAAATAAAAATTCCATTTACTAGGATTAATTATATCGTTAATGGTAAAATCACGTATAAACATATTTTCCAAGATATACGATATCGTTGATTCCATGTTAATTATTCGCATTGCATTGGTCCACGACTCACTGTACGCTATATCATCAGGCATCTGAAACAATTATGTTTAAATTATCAGTGTAATTTATATTATTTAATGAGCATTTATACTACAAAGCACGTTAACATCTAATTAAATAAAAAAAAATATATACATACAAAAAATTAAAATTAGTGGATATTAATCAGTTATCTGCTGAGCCATTATAAAATTAAAAGAATGTTTGAATGTATATAATTAAAATAAAATATTCAACAAAAATTTTAAACCTTAAGTCCGACAAAATTCCAATTTTAACGACTTTTCACAGACTTTTAGAATTTTTCAATCTCTTTCAGATTTTACTTCCACATGGTTTTCGTTTCGGTAAATTACTTTTATTATATCAATCATCCAAATTGGTTTAGAAAACTATACTTACATTAAAAACTATCTCGTCGTTGACCTTAATCTTCTGAAGGAAGTTAACAAGAGTGTCTACAACAAAATCGCTATTTATTCGGTGAGATTGTGGTACCGATTGCACCAAACCACTCATTTCAAGCATATCGCTTGTTTCGTTAGTTATTTTAAATGTGGCTGAAAAACATAAAGAATTTTACATTAAATTAATGCTAGTAGCTATTTTTATTGTAACGTGTACATAAGGAACCGGGAAAATATTTTTTAATCGATTTATAGAATATTTATTACCTCCAAAAGCAAAATAAATGTAATATAAATATTAAAATGTCTGCCGTATATTTATGTTATATTCCATATATATTTAAAATATTTATATAATATTGTACAATAATATTACACTATATTATTTGAAATGTGACATAAATATTACAAAATATTTACAAGATATTACAAAAGTATAATCATGTGGACATTTGAATATGTAGAAAATATTTTTATTTTTTAAACTAAATATTGATAAAATATCATAAAGTTTATACACTATAAGGTATTTATATTATACAATTATGTCATTGGCGCTCTAAAATAGGAACATTTTCCGGATTACTTTGATGTTTGCAAATTAATTGTTATAATTTTAATTTGAATTTTACCGCGCGTTTGGCAGTTTTAACAGTTACAGAATATTCAGAGGTTATGAATTTAATGTAATTAGTATTACTTTATCTATGGTGCCGCTACATTTTCTTAAACAATAGTTGGACTGTAATTTGTGGAGGAACCATAGAAGAATTTGGAGAAACGAACAATGTGTTCTCCGAAATGCATATAAAAGTAATAAAAATAAAAATTCAAATTAATGATTTCTTTCATCCTTATTCTCATTCACTCTCAAACATACTTTCGAGCATTCCTTATTCGAATAGAAATTCTCTAACATTAATAATTAATAAAAAATTCTAATTCAATAACTAATAATGTAAACATAAATATCATACAAAATAATAAAAATAACTGTAAATACCTTGAATTGTATCCATGTTGTTCTTTTCTTGCAAATATATATGTCAAGAAAAAATATGAAATCAAGAAACTTGTGTAAAAACCACTTAATATTGTATATTTATTAGTTATTCGATAACTTTTTCTAGGTACTTTGTATTGATATAACCTTCGCAATCTAACTATCTACAATTATATGTAAACAAAGTTTATTGTGCTGTTATTCGCTGGCTTTTTGGCGGTTTTCTTTTAAAGTGCGTGTCCTTTAAAACGTTCAAACACATTCAAAATAAATACTATGTGGAAAGTGCTGCCACTATTCTGATCGGTATAATTTCAAAGTAACATATGTTTCAATCAAGGATACACGGAGGAAAAAAACTGCTGTTTTAGAGTGTGTTACCAACACTACATCGACACAGTGACGCCATTAGGCCGTGTGAGATAAAATCCCGCAACCCCCACTACGCGCCTTTCCGGCCTTCCCCTCAGCGGGATTTATTCTCACGCAAGCGCCGCTTGAGGTAGAGAAGTTAGTAAACTGCAATACCAACCTAATTTTAGCGCCATCCGACGTTACTCAGGGGAAGCAATTTTTCTATGTTCATCCTTGTTCTTCAATTGTTGAACCGCTTTATTTTAATGCTATTTTGTTAAAATAAAGTAAAAATGTGTTTCGACTTTCGCAGGGGCGCCTAAAAAAATTGAGGAGCCCGGGACAATCTTTAAATTTTCTAATAATTTCTCTTATACAG
>JABFPN010006334.1:0-11725 GCA_022817305.1 Leptoteleia sp. ZL-2020 | reverse complement strand
TTTTTTTTTTTTTTTTTTATCAACCGAAGGGTAGTCTGAGTCGCGTCCGTCGTTTCGTCTCTTGCAATCCTGTTTTCCCGGGACCGAGCATTATTTTTATTTATTCTTCCAACTCTATAGTTATTCCTTTTCAAATTAAGATTTAATGACTCGATACTGCCGGTATTATGAAGGACAGTGACAGTTTACTATATTGCAATGATGCATTTTATATAGGGCGATACTTTAAACGGCACAATTGATCCATTCTCGCCGTTAAAATGAAAACGGACTCTTTTGATTGTAAATTTTTCCTCCTCAGTTTGCACGGCGCATAATCAATGCGCATAATCAATCGCGCTATCCTTGAAGACCATACACCCGCATTTTAAGGTTTCCTTTCGGAACAGGATACACCATTCATTATTCCGTTGATGTTATTTAAATTGTCAAAATGCATGCAGTGGATGCTCCTGTGTCAATTTTGTAATTCAGCGCTCATTGTTGTTGCGCGCTTTGTCATTTGTATTTCCGTTTTGAGGGTGTGTTTACCAATCCCGTCCTTGTTCGGAGCATCACCGTTTTGTAAACTCTACTACGACTAAGCATAGTCAAAGCCGCGCAACCAGGTGCGCTTAAACATTACAGAAGAAACCTAACTACGATGTCTTCGAATCATTCGAACAATGGCCTCAAACGCACCCGCTTTCGAACAATCAAAAATTTTATCGGCCCTTGTTACTTTCATAGATATTTATCTGCGCTATTATAATATCTTTCGTTGATCTTGGCTTCTTATATTTTAATACGTATCCCGCGAAAGATATTCGGTTTCATAATCAAATATTAATAATATACGCTAATTAAATGGTTTATCGTGCCTAATAAAGGTTGGACGTTTTATTGGACAAAGCATAAAACGGTTTATAAAATTATTTAAAAAGGGCCATTTGACGGAACACGTGCTTTATTATGTTGCGTGTGCGATTATGTGCACATTATATACGTAAAAATTTTGCTGCCCCATACAGTCACGGAGCTTGTATTCATTTATGTTTCGTATACAGCTTATCTGGATTTAAAATCTGTTTGTATTCAATAACGCTGAATAGTTGAGTGGTCAAAGTGTTGGGCTTCTACGTGTGAGGTGGCAAGTTCAGATTCTACTACAGTCCGCTATTATATTCCTACTGCTTTTTACTTATTCATTTTCTTTCTAATTAATTGTTCTCGTTGTATCTTGGTGTGACACAATCGGGAAAAATATATATATATGTAGAAAAAACGTTGCTACATTGATAGTAATATAACATATTTATGTTTTTAATTATTTATTTGACTGTTTTAATGTAACACGGTGATAACAGTAATCGTTTTCAATAAAGTAAAACTCAATGTGAAAGTGCACATATTATCGTAAATGTATTTTGCCAAAATTAATTAATTGAAAACGCTGTTGAAAATTTATTGCCTTGCATTGCCAGTATAATGTAATATGTTCGGTTTTTTTATAATGTTAGTCTCTATTATATATTTGTTTTATAAATAAGTTTACATTTAATAAACTTGTGTTAGTTATTGATTTAAATTTTGAAACAAGGTGATTCCACTGGACTTAATTTTAAAACTGAATATATAAAAGTTTTACTTTTTAAGTAATATTTCTTTAATGGCTTTGGATTCATAGTAATTTGTTAAAGGAATTGTTTAATTTATGAGTAAATGTTATAAATTCGCCCCTGTTAAAAATAGATAGGAAAAACTAGAGTAGGAACAGTGACTTGCAATACTGTATCTTCCGAACAAAACTACTCGCGTAGGTTTTAGCTGGAAATACAGTTGGATATTAACTGGATAAAAGTTGGATAACCAAAGTTGGAAACGAAGCTGGATAACTGCTGGAAATCGGCTGAATGTTGGTTGCATTATGCAGCCGTTGTAAACGGTGTATAATCTTGCAACCATAATCCAGTAGGTGGTGCTGATGGCATACTGCCCGCAAGAGTAGTGCCCCATGAATGTATATAGGAGCATGTTCTAGTATGGGAGTTTTTATTTTAAGAACAGTCGAATTGAAATAAGACATTTATAAAGGCTGGACAATTCGACCAATATTCAGTTGATTTCTGTTAGCCACTTTAAAGTACTGGAAGCCGCAAAATCCAGCGGTTAATTAACTTTGTAACCAGCCATCATTCAGCTAATGTCCAGCTGATCTCTAACTGCAATCCAGCCATTCCAAGTCTTCGTGATTAACAAATGTTCGAATAAATAATTTCATTGTTAAATAACACTAGATATACTTTTACAACTAAGTTAAATCACGTTAAAAATTCATTCTTTCGTCTATTAATAATTGATTAAAAAATGCACTATATTTGAAGAAGAATTTTTTATGTTGCAAGTGGCAATTGTAAATTTATACATAATAATAAAAATTTTCAGTGAAGGTGATTCAATGGAACATAATACGCATTAAATTTAATATATTTAATTAATCAAATAAATATGAAAATATGTATTAAATTAAATGCTGCTAAACAAAGTTATTGTTTGGTAGCATTTAATTTAAAGCTTGAAAGAATTTCATTTTAACACTGACAGGATTCGTTTCATGTTTTAAGTATTTTTTACTAAGTGATATACATGATATCACGTATTCGTTAGAAGTGATTGTTTAAGAATGTATGTAGTTATAAGACTACTAATCTTATATGATTGCATCCATAAAAATGATTTACTTGGAACTATGAACAGAGCAGTCTATTCATGATTCAGTGTGAATCATGTGTCTGTTTAAAGTCGGTCCCGCAGCATTAATCGATTACAAGCTGAAATTAATATAATTTATTAAAATATTAAAATGTATCAGAATCTTCTTTTTAATAACTTTAATATACTATTAAATCTCGAATTAGTACTTTGATAATTTTAAAGTTATTTCAAATCGATATATATATTTAGCCAAATATTTTTCAATTTGAAAGCATCAATTGTGTTAAATATACTTGTACTCACAATTGAAAAGTGTATGCAAATATACGACGATAAGATTTCAGATGGCAATCGTCGATTTCCGGTTACGAAAAGAAGAATTTAAAGTTAGGTATTGTGTTAGTAAAAACATTTGGTTGTCACTATAAATTCAAGTGTTTTTACGAAATAAAATATCAAAGAAATGGTCGAATATTATACGCAATGTGTTGTTAAATAAATTTCGGTTTAATAATTTAATAAGTCTTTTATTTTTTTGTTTCGTCAATTATGTATAATTAATTCATATATTAAATATTTGAACTCTATTGAAACTCTAAGAATCTTAGATTCTAGCGAACTTAAATATTCCAAGGGGTTAACGAAATAAGATTTTCTTTAATGTCGATATTAATTTGATAATGTTGGAAAAAAACCCCGAATTATGAGCAGAATATATTAGCCAGTTGATCGAGTATAGATGTACATTGTCGTGCAGTTGAAAGTAAAATTAATAACTTGGCGATCGAAAATGACGGTTGATTTGAATCGATCGTTAGTATTAGTTGCAATATGTCGAGAAAATGAAGAAAAATATGAAGAAAGAAAAGAAAAGTAGAAAGCGAGGGAGAGAGAGAGAGAGAGAGAGAGAGGAGGGGGGAGAGAAGGAGAGAGAGAAAGGATAAAAAAAGGTGGGAGAGGAGGCTGAAGTGGCCGTTAAATGGAAGTTAAGTTGGAATGACAGAGTGCGTTCCATCGTCATTCTGCCAAGCGAGCAAATGAATTAATTGCGAGAGATGGATTATCCTTGGAGGGGTTGACACGAGAAGTAAAGGGTTAATGGCTCGTCACGGGTCTCGGTGGGTACATTTTTTGACGTGATATACGCGTACCTGAGCGCGGCGGAGCAGGGCTAATTCGAGAGCGCGAGGGCTCAGCCGAGAGGGCTGCGTTGGTATGCGGGACCCAGCACCGATAGGAGAGGGATCGATGTGAGAGTGAATCTCGCATAGTTTGTGTATGTAAGCATAAATGTATAGCACGGTTACAGCGTGACTGGAAGATCATCAAGGAGGAATCTGCGCTCCCCACCAATAGTCTTAAAGAGAAGAGGAGTAATGTCGCCAGCAACGACTACCACGACGATGACATTGTAGGGGAATGATAATGATAATAAAAATGGGAATGGGAATAAGAATAAGAATAAGAATAAGAATGAGAATGAGAATGAGAATAAGAGTAAGAATAATAAGGCGCGTTGCGCATTGGGAGTTGCGAGTGCGAGCAAGAGGACGGACGTAGGGGTAAGAAGAGGACGGGAAAAGTTGTTATAAAGAGTAAGAAATTAGGAGGGGGAAGTCGGACGGCCGAGAGGAGCGAGAGGGAAATGTTACATCGTGGGCACTCGGCGTATCGAGAGTCAGTTGTGTCCCGCGTACGCGAGAACCAATCCCAGTATTTGCGCTTCCTTCCTAACGCGGATGGTGACCACCTCTTCTCAGGGGCGTATCCTCCTTTCCTAGAGCCCGCCCTAGTCTTTTCCGGATAGTTGGATTTCGTTTCTCCACCGTCGTCGTATCTTTTCCTACCTCCACTTCATCCTTTGCTAACTGTAAAAGCGAGAATTATACTGATCTAATAGCGTCACTTGAAACGACTATTCAGAAGACGTTCCTAACAAGGTAAACTTTAGCGGTGAAATTTCCATGCGAAGCAGATAATTAATGTCAAGCTCGACATGCGAACGTTGACGATGTATGAAGAGAATGTCCTTCGGCCAATCAACGTCGATTTGTTGACGAGATCGCGGTGCCAGGCGTTTTCAGACCCAACCACCGTTGCTTTAATTAAAACACTCTAATTAACAGCTTTTATTTTTACATTTCTTCCGCTCCTCTCCGAAACCTCTTCTATGGTTTTCCAACGGCTTGTCTTTATGGTCATTACTTTCTTTAATTTTACTTCAATCATTAAGCATAACTTACTTCTCTCTTTTACTATATTAATTATACAAAATATCTCTCAGGTTTTGAATGTACGCAGAGCAAAAGTCAAAAATAATTCTTTGCTCGTTATTTGAGCAATTATGCATTGAGAAAAAAAAATAAAAACTGCCAAATTTTTTGGTAATCTTAGACACTATGCTCCATATTAAGAACATTATCAGACAATCTGGTGGTAAACACTGTTACTTTATCAATTACTAATTATCGCAATCTTGTTATATTGCAGAAAATTATTTTATACATGAACACATAGAGTCCAGGATTAACAACGAAATCATTTGGTTATATTAATCGAACATTTGGTTTATTAATTTCTGATGCTTTTGGAGTATCTTAATATAACATATATTAATATTAATAAAAAATACATTAACATTACGAATGTTTTTCGCAGTGCAACAAAACCTTCATTAAGAAAATATTGAGAAAAGCTGAAATACCCTTAGCTCATACATTTAACATTAAATTAGCAAAAGAATTATTTTTTATTTATCGAGTAATGTATATGTTTGCGTGTTTGTCCTTTAATTTTAGTCGTAAATTAATCACGCGAAGTTGTAAATTATTCTTATTACTATCTATTTGCACGTGGGAAATGTGTTTCTTTGTTACTAAGCTATAAAATTAATTAACACCTTATATGTCTTCGTTGCTAAGGATAGATACGAAGAAAAATAAAACAATTACTAAACTCGAAAGTTTGCAATTATTAAAGAGCAAGTACGTGTAGAAGTGTGAAATTTACACAATGAAATTTTGTTATACTTATGTAATATATTATTTACAAGACTGGGGATAATTTCTCACTTAAAAATGCATTAAAATTGAAGACAATGTAAATCATATGAAATATGTTTTATACGTACTTTTTCTCAATATTAACCAAACTGGATGGTATATCATTTCTTAAAGTTTTTAAGAATTTAGTGCCACAAGCTAAGTCACATTTAGCATATATGTAAAATTTTAACTGAGGCCAAAGTTACATGTTGTGAACACTATGGTAAATGTGGATCATACGTTTTTCAAGATTTTCCACTTGTCAAAACGTGTGGATATTTTGCAAATTCTATAAATAAGCCACGTACAGCTAATATTATGATGCTGAAGCAATTATTATTTTACTTAATTGAAACTTGATTACATTGTATTTTTATTCAAACTTATAAATTCACATTTATCTTTAAAAATTCCAAGCTTTGATTTTATATCAGAAGTTGAACAATTTATAATGAATGAAAAATTTATATTTTTATGATTTAATTTAGTTACTAAATGCAGATTGATACTAAAGAGAGAGAAAGAATATTACTAGTTACATGTGCTTATCTACTGATAACGACATCTGTTGAATGATACTGTAGTTCGATAAGATACCCATATTTTTTAAGGCGTTTAATAGCTTTTTTGAATATCAGCGCTGTCCGTCACATAGCGTGATGGTTGAATGGTATGCGGCTCGACTTCCAAGTCGTAGATCGCGAGTTCGATTCTTGATAAGATGGGTTGAGTTTTTATTCTTATTAAAATGGAGTGTACTTTGGCACATTCGTGGATTTTGTATAAAACCTACGAACAGAGCTATAAATGGCAAAGCCAGAGTCTTGTCCACAAATTAAGTTAATACATATTTTTGCGCCTGCGTGTTATCCTATTATTATAAATTGAAATTGAAATTATTATAAACTGAAAAATGAAGTTTTATTGTAACTGTATGCAGTATTGTTCCATTAATTTAAATTTCAAGTACCGGTGTATTAAAATTAATTTTTATTTACATTAAATTATATAACTCTTTTTTTACAATACAGTTCATGTGGGTGTACTTCATTAGAAAAATATTTGTGACATACAACGAGTTGTTTAAAACCATGTATTACAGTAAAACTAATTTCTTACCTTGTATTTAATTTCCGTCTAATAACTTAAATTGTTTTTTTCTTAAACGTTTTGTCTCTCAAACGCGCTTGCAGTTTTTAATTATTTTTCCAGCTAACTTCCTAATTCCGCTTCGTTTTTTTTTTACGATTCATAAACATATTATTTAATTTTTTTAAAATAATTTTATAACTATAATTTGCATATTTAACCAATTCCCAAGTACGCTCGGTAAAATTCTATTGATTAGTTGGCACAGCTCCACATTTCCATTAACTATAAATTGTATTCGCTTCAGCGAATGTTATGCAGTTCGCAGGAAAACCATTTAATTTTTGCTATTATATCAACGAACTTTTGATGAAATATTATACATTTCCTTTATCTCAATCGAAACTTATTAAATGTTTCCCGATTCTTATAAAGCGGGTAGGTTGGATAAATATACACAGAGAGACCGAAATAGTAACACTGTGGTGGTAAAATATATAAATGGTAAAATTGTACAACATAAGTGGTAAAACTTATAATTTACTACTTGAAGTGGTATGCCTCGTGCGCCATCTCCCGGAGTCGCGAAGTGACTAATACTCGAATTGATGAAAAGTGATGTGAAGTGCATTGGTTTCCTTTATAATACGGTTTGATTTTTAACCTAGGATATTGTGGTACGTACAAATTATTTAATATGAAAAGTGAACGAAATGTAAAGTATAATAATATAAGATCTTTGTTTAACCTCTTTTTGTTTATTTATCTACTTTGGTTAGAAACTGAAGTTTATTTAAATTATTGACAATTTCCTAACCTCAATTTTTTTAAATATAGTTAAGTCGATTTTTAATTTGAATTTTTTCTATTGAAAAATACAATTGAATAAATATAATGGTGCTTACTTTTGGTTTTCAAATGAAGTTTCACTACATTATAATAGTAAATTTTACATTTTACCACTTAAGTAGTAATATTTTACCATTTAAATCGTACAACTTTTACTACTTACATGAAAATAGGTTTACCATTTATATAATACAATTTTACCACTTTTATAGTGTACTTTACCATTTATGCTGTAAGTTTTACCACTTCGGTCTCTCTGTGTAAGACGGGAGTTCGATTGAATCCAAATAGTTGGGGTAATGATGCAAAATAACATCTCACATTGTTGAATATTTTAACATTAACTTAGGAGGATACACGACGGTCGAAGATTAATATATGTAAAGATAAGGTAAAATATTAATGAGTGTAAATGTGGAAAACGGAATCAATAAAGCGGGTTGATTAACGGATTTTTGGTAGTAATCGGTGTGTTTGTCGTTTTTGATTTCGCATACAATAGGAGGAATGAGCGGGATGGACTGATGGCTCGAATAGTTGGGTATTGTAGTGGCTGCGTTGGCAGGCAGATTTACGGGCGGTTTGCCACGCAGACGAACGGCCGTCTCTTCGCGGATTCTTGAACTTCTTCTGATATTATTAGCGGCAGCGCAGCCACTCTTTTTGATCCTGAGGACAGCATCAGTTTATTTCTCTTTGCATGGACACGGGACCCTTTGCGATGTGGGCCTCGGGCACGTGTATTTTTGTTCATCTTATTTTCTGCGCATAATATTCTCGATAGACGGTAGTCCTGAATCCTTTGACTTGTTCGTCTTTCGTCAATTCTCCTCCGCTTCAAGTGCATAGACGTGTTGTACATGCCCTAAACTTTCGCATTCTTTATTCCTCCTCCTTTTATTGCAAATAAATGAATCTATTATCTCCATCTTCCTCCCTCCGTCCCTCCCACCCATCCATCGCTCTCTTTCTATTCCTCTCTCCCTCTCTTCGCCCGAAAAGGAATCTGCAAAAACAATCTCGCTCTCTACTTTATTATTTATCGAATCGTGCCTTTAATTCGATCATTGGAGACAACGGTTGTTTTAGTTTAGGGCAGTCTCGCAATTTGGGCCAATTTTTTGTTGAAAAAAGCATTTTAGATATATATTTTTAACAGTTTTTACATACGTAATTGTGTAACAATTATTAGGCTCTACTTTGAAATACCGGCAGTCAATGACAATTAGTACGGGTCGATGGAATTGACATTAAAAATATCAAAATAAGAATTTTGAAAACAAAGCGCAGACGCTCAATATCACAACGAAAACAATATGGCGAATGTGTAATGAAGCTGGATGGATATAGCTTGCTGTTGCTAATGTTGACATTGAAAAATTACTTATCGAGACAAGAGGGTGGTCCAGTTTTGCCGGTCCAATATATCAGACAACCCCCTACATATTTGTATTGAAATTGTCTTAATATTTTTCATATTTTCGAGCAGTTTATAATGCGATATCACGAGCCGAAGAGTAGTTTCATAATTAACGATAACGTTGTGGCAGATAAAAGTTCGCGATTAACGCGAGTGAATTCTTTCAGATCTAAATTGAGGAATGTAACTGATTTGAAAAAAAAGAGAAAAGAAAATCGGTCAATATCATTCTTTTCATCAATAGGGCACGATTTAATATCACGATTTATGATCATCGGGTCAGCTTGAATGTGGCTATCAGCTTCACCAATTAACCTTTAACGCCTTGCCTCGTCAATGTTATATTTAATTCGCGAAGTGGGCGATTGTTTTTCTATCGACCAGAAATAACGAAGATTGTAGTAATGTAAATATTAACATCAAGCCGTTCGTTGGTTACATAATGACTTTCATAAATTTATTTTTTTGTTTTCATTTTTTTTTACTTCCACAGGGTTTCTGGTTCGAAAAAAAATTGCTTTTCATTTTAGTATGCAATGAAGACGTTAATTATCGCGCGAGTATTGACATAAAGTGATTGATATGTCGATCGAGCAGTGCCATTTTTATAAAATTTAAGGACGACTGCATTTAAATTTATGTTCACAAATAACTGTTAAATTTAATTACGCAGATGCATAAAGTTGAGTTAGTAATTATTAACGCTCCAAGTTAAGTTATTAGAATATTACAATAAATTACTCGTGGAGTTATTCGAGAGAGTACGTTTGTATCGATATTTACTCGGCACTTTTTATACCGAATGAATCATTTGCGCTTGCGATGGGATAACTTTATTATTTTGAAAACGCTCGTAATCAAGACGTCTTCTTGGGCGTATTTTGTGTCGGGAATAAAAGCGCGCCGTAGATACCAAAATAAGAATATGAAAAATAAATACATGTAGAGAGTTTCTTCGTTGCTGTGTAATAAGTTTCTGCCAGTTATACACGCATTTATATAGGGGATGTTTCCTCAAGTTAGGGGTGGGTTTGGAGAGATATGTATCTTCTAGTTATTAATGTATGTTCGCGAGCCCCGCCGAGCTATCAACTTAAGGATAAGATTCTCTGCCAAAATGTACGGAAAGTCGAAAGTTACGTTAAAAAACGCCTTTTCAAGAAGTATTGTAAATTATCGTCGGCTTGAACTCGCATCAAGTTAGGTTTGAAAAAAATCTCTTATACTTCGTTATTTTATTGCATCCAAAATTGATGCAGTACTTTTTATTTCGTCAAATTTATTCATATATTATTTGCAATGAAATCAAGTTTTCCATTTCGTTGCATTCTAATAAATGAGTTGTATTTTAAGTATAAAATCACGTGTTTAAACATTTTACAGAAAATTCAACAGCTAGGCAATTATTAATATCGAAGGAATAATTCAAAATATAACGTTAAATAATTTCGTTTTTAAAGATATTACTAATTGCAAAACGTACTTTAATTTGTATTAATTGAAACAATTAATTACATGTATGTATATATATGTTTCGACGCATTCCAAAAGTAGTCTTTAATTTCTGTTCCATATTTACGACATGAATTATAACTAAAAATCTTTTTCCTCTTACCATCTTACGTGGATTCTTTTCTACGTCGTAGTTTAAAATTCCTAACATTGGCTTATGCCACGATGTCCGTGCGATTACGAGTATTTTTTCTTCACGCCTTGCATTTGAAAATATTTATTGCGATCCGCATACGATTTTTTACGACTTGAATCCAAATTTATGACGTTTCAATGAAACATCTTTTAACTCAGCAGCAATTAAGCGATTTTATGTTCTCTTTTGTAAATGTCAGTCACAAAGCTTACTTTCAGCAGGCTTTATATTTTAAAAAGCATTATAATTTAGTTTTATTAAAAAGTTAATTTTGTGTATGCAGCATGAGAAATGAAATTTCAATTTAAGGATGAAAAATTGGACACTCAAAGGAACGATTTTAAAGGTCTGAAAAATTTTATTTGAATAACTTAATTTTTATGGAGTATAACTTCAGACGTATATTCCACGACAGTCAAATGTGCCGTATCAACTAGGATAAAATTAACGAAATTCGAGTCGAATATTATTCTTATGATATTTATTATATTAATAATAATTATATCAGAATATGTTAATATGATGTATTAAAAGTACACACCTTTTAAGCATATGCGCACATTATTAACAATATAGAAAATCTTATTACATACTTTGTTATTATTTGTTATACACTCAGAAAAAAAATATACTTCAAGAAAACTACAAAGAAAATTTTCCTATTAAAATTAATAGAAAATCAATTAAAAATAAGAATATTCAGTTAGTAAACAATAAATTTAAGTTTTTATATTAAAAGGCAATTAATGTTATGATAAATCTTATCTGAGATAATACTAATGAGATTGCTGCTTATTATGAAAATATGTCTATTTGTAAATATATAAGCCTAGTTCATCTGTAATCGTCGCAGTCCCAAGTAAAAATTTGGCCTAGTTTTATGCTTGGAACTGGCCAGATTTTACTGGTCTCTGCCCAGTTACTAGCATGAAAAACTAACTAGGTACTAGCCAGCATCGTCACGCACTGTGTACCTAGTGT
>JABFPN010006333.1:0-11727 GCA_022817305.1 Leptoteleia sp. ZL-2020 | reverse complement strand
AAAAAAAAAAAAAAAAAAAAAAAAGAAAAGAAAAGTTTCGCTATAAATGGCATTAAATGTTTTACATAAGTG
Source organism: Leptoteleia sp. ZL-2020 (assembly GCA_022817305.1). Taxonomy (NCBI): domain Eukaryota; kingdom Metazoa; phylum Arthropoda; class Insecta; order Hymenoptera; family Scelionidae; genus Leptoteleia; species Leptoteleia sp. ZL-2020. Next base: position 11,655 of record JABFPN010006333.1, on the reverse strand, counting down.
TACTCTCTTTTTTTTCACTCTCCTCTCCGCCTCCTTTATTACCTGATGAATACTATTATTTTGCGATACATTTGTTGCAAAATTGACGAAGTTTTTATTATTATATATAGATAAGTACTAAAAATGAAACATATATATGGTCCATATATGTTTTAACAAGTTCGCGTAAGGAAATAAGTAATCCATATATGGACATATATGGTCAATGTATGGTAATAATTGATGTAATATTCTAGTCGTGTGTGAAATTAATCATTGACTTATATGAAATCAATTATTATATATCAATCAAATATGGCCATATAGTATAAGCTCTCACTTTCGTCCCACTCGAGACCGGTAAGTTTCTCACTTTCGTCGGGATGCAATTGCGCACATGTTTAGCGCATGTATATTTTCATTGGTTATTTCTATTCGGTTGTTTCGTTGTAATCCAACCTTAAGCTGTATATAATTAAGCAAGTTTAAATTTCCCGCCATCGATATTCAGTTATTATTGGTTAGCAGCGAACCGGATATAGCGTTTCATTAACGAAACAAACGGAACATTTCCGACGAAAGTGAGGGAGAGAATCCGACGAAAATGAGAGAGAAAGTGAGAAGGGCGAAAGTGAGGGTTTGTAGTGTATATGGATTAAGAAAAAACATATATGTCCATATATATGTCCATTTCACTCAGTTAATATAGGGTACATTCATGTGATTTGTAAATATTTTTCAACAAGATAAATAAAGTAATTTCAAAGTCAAGTCTAATATTATGTCCAAATTGCGTTATATCAATTATAAATTATTTTATATTAACTTACGTTATAATTCAACGATTTAAGCGTTAATCTATATTTATATTTACTTTTTAATATATGTTTATTATGTTATTATTTGTACGTGTGTATACCAAGATTTTCGGTATATTCTAATGGTTATGTTTGTTGTTTTATTTAATAATAAATGTAATATTGAACCATAATTTCAACAAAGATTTTGGATGCATGAAACATAATTGGAAGAATGTTAAGATAACTATAGAAATTTTTTACAAATTATTGAAACATTTTCAAATTTATTATTTGAACATATTTATAAGAAGTATTAGGAAGAAAACTATAATATAAAGGAATATTTATACCCAACAACTATGTCAAATAAGAATGTTAAAAAATGAACTTTTAAAAAAAATGTTATTTTGTTTACCAATTCTTAAGATTAAACTATTTTCTTATTTTCTTTGTTTTCCTGCACTGTTTCAAGTAGTTCCAATTTTTCTTACAATTTAACCGATTTTCTTTAGATGAGAACTCTTCAGACAACCAATCTTCAATAACATATAAGAAAAAATTTTAAAAGACTTCGTATTCTTAAAATATTTTCAAAATTATTAAAGATTACTTTTTTCAATCTATTTTAATAATGGATTTATTCAACAAATTTCAAATTAGTATTAGGCGAAACGGATATGGTTGATTCAAAATACAACTTAAAAAAATAAGGAAAGACTGTCATCAATAACGTTTAAAAACTCTTAGGTTTTGTCAATCATTTTTAAAATAAATTTCCTTTAAGACGTTTCAATATGCTCTCAAAAAATGTATCTCCAATTTAAAACTTTTCCAAGCATTTTGAAAATTATGAAATATTTGTTAATTCAGTATAAATCTAAAATGTTTTACTTTGAGTTGAGTTTTTCTTAAATAAATTTTTATTTTATAATATATTTAAAGATATGTATTATTAAGGAGGTTATGTCAATTCTGAATTCGCCATCAAGTGACATTTCACTTTAAACTACACTGAGAAAAATAAAATAATGAAAACTGCCACACTTTCTGGCATCGTGGGATTCTATGCACCAATATTAAGAACATTATCAGACAATGTAGTAAACAATACCTCATTTTGAATCACTTATTATGAGAATTGTAATATTTTTCGACATTTTATAGAGTATTGTTTCATATTGGAACGCATAAATTCCACGATTTCTGCATTATTTTTCTCACTTTACATATTAAATATTACAATATGAAATTAAACCCTCCCTCCCCCCTATTTTTTATACAGTATAATCATTTTTTACCTAACTTTTTTCAGTCTATTATGTCATAAACAGATATTTTATTTATTATTATTTAATATAACTTTTAATAATGCATTGTTAAACTTACCAAAAAATTAAATTTTGATGGATATAAAGTATAAAAAAAAACTAGTAATATGTACCAGGAAGAGACTATCATTTTTATAATTTACTTGTCTAAATGTACACACTGATGTTTATTTGATCAAAATTGAAACAGCATTGCCTAAACGCATGATTCATACATTGGCGTAACTATTCTGGAATGTTATTGCTTTATTATTTATGTGGGGAGGAGAAGTAGAAGAAGAATAACCGCATACCTTAACGTAAGCGCGATACTTCTTTTTGGGACCGGGGGTTCCAACGCATTTTCTGTACTGATCTTAACATACCGTATAGGCCGTATGGGTGCCTCCGCGGAAAGTACGTCTATCGTTGTTTTTGCGCGAGTCCTTCATGGTTTTGAATCAATTTTATCAAACATTATACACAATTTATCACGTAACATCAATCGTGGACTAATGCAGCTTGTTTTTCTAAGTACCTGTAATAAATAAAGATAGTTAGCGAAATGTTAAGGTTTATTTGAATAGCAAATATATTTGTCATGTTATATATTGTAGTTTTTTTTTTTTTTTTTTTAACAATTTTTTACCAATTGTCAAATTTAACAATCTATTTACCAATTTTAATAAACTGTTTTTTTTTTGTTAGGGTTATGGCTACAGATTAATAATAAACTGTTTAATAACTGGTTTATGAATAACATAGGCAATAGATTAGCGACACTGATGAATAGCGACGCCTAACGGACAAAACATAAAATAAAAAGTTTGCCAAAAATTTGAATTTAGTTTGTTAACATTTTTAATTCCTGCTTTCTAGTCTGTAATATTCGTTTAGAAAAAAAAAACCAAAATGTATAAAGGGAAGAAAATACATGATTTTTAAACTAAAAACTATAATATATTCTGCAATATTACTATTGATAATGATAAAAATATTTACTTTACTTAGTAATATTCTCAGTTTATTATCAAATTTACTCCAATAAAACTAAACGTATAAAAACGTTCTTGGAATATTCAATAAAGGAAAGGGTTTCTAATAGGCTAAACAGAAGTTTTTAATTTCTTTTAATTGCAGCATTATATTCTTCTTTAAATAAATCCTTTGAAACAAAGTTTCAGCTTTTAAAATGGATCGTTCCATTTTTAAAGGCAATCCAATCAAACATTTCTTTCATTCGAAATGGCGCTTCCTATAAATCAACATTTTTCAATTAAGAAATTTTGGTGTTTCCCCTATAAGAAACGAGAAAATAGGAAAAAATTTCAAGCAATTGAGTGATGGTATTTTGATTTAACTTTTTTAAAAATTCAAAATGTTATCAGATAATTGATTCAAGTTCTATGATATGAATTTTATGAAAACTAACGAAACTAACGAAACTAACAAAACTAACGAAACTAACAAAACTAACGACACATTTGGTTCGGAATAATTCAAGAATAAATGGTACTGAAAAATGGAACGTTTTCAAAATACAAAAAAAACATAAACAAACTTGGTTTTTGTTTTGTATTTACATCCAGTTTTACGTCCTTCAGATGTAAACAAACAATATTATTGTTTTTATTTCTTTAATTAGTCCTTCCAAATGTTTACAAACTTTGGCTTTTATATGTTTAATTTTAAAAACGATTCATTTTTCAGTCCCATTCAAATTTTTTCCTATTTTCTCGACTTTTGCAAATATCTCATACCTAATTCATATAAATTATTTGTTTCAACAAACTAATTACAACATGAAAATTATGAAATATCATTAAGTATTACAATTTATCTGTCGCAATTTCCGTAATAATTCATAATAGATTCTTTCTCTTGTGAAATGTTATTAAACTTTAACCAGGATAAACAAAAAATCCTCCAAACTCCTCGAAAGGATCTTTTCAAACTCCAAATGATTAATAAAAGGCCAAAATTCCGACGATTATTAAAACCCTTTAAAATCATCTCTCGTCGCAATATTTGACTTGCGATTCCAATTTAAATCCCAGTCCGTCGCGCAGCGATTCGTAATTGACGTAATATTATCCTAATCTGACCCAACGGTTTGCGGGTCGTAATTTTTATTTGCCGACGCCATAACAGTCCCGCGGATATGAGAAATGCAAATTCGAGATTTTTGGGAAATACGGGAGGATGGCTCGCGCCGGCAAGTATTGCAAAGGCGTGCAAGAGCAAACGCTCCTGGCTCTGGGGCAGACTGAAAAGCTGGACTCCGGTCATCCTTGTCTGGACCGTTCCCGCGCCGCGGTCCTCTCGCTCGACCTTCCAGGAACATGTATGGTTTGCTTGAGAAGGAGTCGGTAATGGAGACGAAGGAGGTGGTAGAAAATAGAGGAGGAGTAAAGTTAGATCAATACTCGTATCTCCACCGGCTGGACTTGACGGACATTGCGTTGAAAATTGTTTTCCCTCTTTTTCCCCTTTTTCCTCCTTATTTTCATTCATTTTGTTGTTAACTTGGCCAATTTAAGCGTGCAACGTCATTTGCTCTTTTTACATTCTTTTGTTTTTCTTTTTTTTTTGTTTTTTTTTGCAATCACCGCTCTTCACAACAACTCGCCTCCATTCCCTCCTCTCTCCCGTGGGAGGAAATAATTTTTGAAATGATGCAAAAATATTAATTTGAGCTAAAAGTCTTTCTCGTTGTTTCTCACCGATCAATGAAAAATAAAAATCATTCTTGATGGAACGGAAGAAGGAAACGTTTTGGAAATTGAGCATATAAAAAAAGCTATGTTTGTAAACATTTGGAAGGTCAAACTAACGAAATAACAGCAATAATATTGTTTGTTTATATCCGAAAGACTTAAGATGGATGTAAATACAAAACAAATACAAAGTTTGTTTATATTTTGTGTTTTGAAAACGTTTCATTTTTCAGTACCATTCATTCTTGAATTATTGCCAAACGAAATGTATCGTTAGTTTTGTTAGTTTTATCAAACAAAATATCTTCTTGTAGTGAATTATGACCGTACACCGAGAGAAATCTCATGTAAAATTAACATGAATTAATAATTCCTCGAGATGAAGTTCATGCGACTGTTGCGCCAACATATTTATTGGTTAGAATATTTAACAATTTCATGTTACTTATACTTCAGTTGAAAAAGTATTAGTTTTGAGTGTAAATAATGTCGTGCTTGGTAAAAAATTAATTTTCTACCTTAATTATACATTATTCGACTCATAACCGGTTATTTGAATATCCAGTTTGGATAAATGGATAAATTGGATAAATGGATATGGATTATTTGATACTTTAGGACTATAAGATTACAAGGTTACACATATTGTCTGTTTAAAATAATAGGATTTACGTATTAAAACACATATGTACTTGATTAAAGTAGATTTTATTTACAGTTTACTTTTTTTTCACCTTAATCATAATATAACAACAATACAAGCATAGCTATCATAATACTTACAGTTTTCCTGCGTAGTGGCACCACCGTCGTCACATGATTTTCAGAAATTATTATTTATGTTTCATTTATTTCCTTCAAGTTATCATTAAATGAAGAAGAAAAGAGACAAATCCCCTCAACATATTGTGTCATTCTTGTTATTAAAACGAAATTATTGTTCTTTGTATACAAAAGAGTGTCATTGCTTTACTCTCCCATTATAGTCTACATTCAACTTCTTCCAATAACATTTCTCAAATTAAATTTCATTTTCAGACTTGTTGATTTCATTTTTATATACATTTTCGCAACATATTTCTTAATTCATCGAACAGATATTTTATCGCAGATAATATCATTCAATCGACTACAGTCGATACTTTTAAATTTCAATGATTATCTTGAAATGGTGATCTATCATCAAAATATCTATTAAAGGATCGTTCTAAAATTAGCACTCATCCCTTTGGCTCTATCCTTTGGCAAAAGTACTCCTGCTGGACTTTAAATTTTACGCCCAGTAATTTTACATCGCCTTTAAATGACGAGAGATCTCATGATCAAAGTTCAAGATCAATTTTCGAACGAAATCGAAATTCGGTTTATAATTTCGGACCGGCTACGTTTGGTGTGTTCTCTCCGTTAGACTTTAAAGTCCACCCTAACTGCCCACCAAATCACCTCGCAGAAACCCCTTTTCTGTCCATCGCCACTGCCACCTTCAGCGGCAACATTCTGCAAAGCAATGAGGGTGACAAACCCCTCTACGACGATCAATGATTCTCAGATCCTGGTATGGATATTCCTCCCTTTAAAAATATATGTAAAAGGGAAATTCATTTAAATTTTTTTGCGCACACCTGAACAACGTAATTCCACACGAAGAGAAATTTCTAACTAAAAATGCACGGAATCACATGCATTATAAGTGTGATTCTATTTCTTACGAAATCGTTATGACAATCTATTTGTATGAATTCACAACTACTTCTTACGATGTATCTTGATACTATGGCCACGTTCCAAAGTTGATTAACAGTATTGTGCATCTTCTTCTGGCTTATTAATGTTTATATGTTTGTCTCTCTAGCGCAGTACTAGCGGTCAGTTTTGGAACACGCCTTATGAATGCATAAAAAACAATTGAACATCGTTCGAATCTTGTGCTTGAAACACAGTGTTGCCACGCAAAAGTAGTAACATTATCTTCCCGCGCTAATCGCAAGAGATCATACGAATGTCGATCCATACTGCGTGAAACGTGAATGTTATATTAATCCATACCACCATAGTACGTGTCTCTTGCAAATATAGTATAGTTAGAAGTCATGCCACTTACGTATAGAGGCGTTACTATCTAAGCATATTTGACCAATTTGACTGTTTTTATAGTATGAGTAGGTATCATGCGTCTTGAACGTTGATCCACACTGAATTAGTAAATAAATAACCTATTACAAAAGTAAGACATTTTTTTCCGTGTAGAAACTTTATAAACCTTTTTTTCCATTGGTCAAACGATCAAACGATTGTGTCTCATGTAGCATTGTTGGGCATGATGAATTTACAATAAATGAATGATTTCGGATTGCGTTTTGATTTAAATAACCACAGCCGTGAAATACCCTCCATTTTAGTAATTATACGAATTGCCTTTCCGAACACTTATGCGATCTCGCACCAATTCCACTGTACTCTTATCTTTATTATCCCCAACCAACAGTAGCATTTGTACAGTCGGCGTCCATTTCCATCGGAATTTATATTAAATGAAATGACCCAGAATCGGTAACCCTGAGATTCTATTATCTATTAAATTCAATTCTTTCTCGATGCGCATTGGCCCTTCTTGAATTTTAAACATTAACCCACAGTTATATTACGAATGTAAGCAAATTCCTGTATCTCGGAGGCCGATAAATGGACGTTACATCCAAGGGAATGTGGAATTTCGTCAATAATTGAGGAGCGACATTTTCTTACAAAAATTTAGATAATGGAGCAAAGGAGCGCCGTCAAATTTGCCTTCCATGTTCTAAAACGCTCCAGCGGAATATATTCTCTGTCCAAGTTGTCCTGCGATCGATGAAAGACGACCGTATGGTGCAAAGTCGACTCAACAAAGTGTTGAACTCTCAACGGACATGTATTCCAACATATAGTACATAATTTAGCATGTTTAGATGTTTCCATATTTCAATACGTATCGAAATGTGCATTCCAAAAGCATGGCGTTTCTCTTTCTCTCTTTCGCATCTCTAATTTTTTGTCGCAATTCAGCTTTGAGGCAGAATATCTAATATTTAATTTGTATGGGATTGGATGAGGCAGTCCTTAGTAAAGTCAAATAAGTATTGGTCATATATTGTCCATAATGTTGAATGTTATTGACGTATTAGTATAATGTTTTTAGCCGAGTGCCTTGGTATAATGGTAAAGACGATGTGGAATGTTCGGATTCGTCATTCAGGCCTACATAATTACCTGACTTGTATGATAAAGGAAAAAAATATATTGGTATATTTTCTTTTAATACACCTACATTGTTATTTCTCCATCTCCATTTTAAAAAACCATAAATTCCAAATATATTAGATCCTTCGTATTTACAATGGTATTGTTTTCAAACTAAAAACGTCCACCCTCGAGACTTATAAAGTCATTCGCATTCGCGGGAGGTTATCTTACTGCTTCCCGTTTTAAAAATGACATTGTTTCACTTCTGCAAGTTCAATGAGGCAAAAAGTTCCGTTCGGCTGTTTCCAAAATGCGCCGTTCAATTTTTAAAGCACAAACAGTGGCATGAGTCTGCTTGATGAAGTTGTATATCGTTTGTCCGAGACTAGCCTCGTGAATATTCCAAAGTCTAAAAGCATCTCCCCTTTGCTTCTCTTCTCGTGCTAAGGCATGGAGGGTCCATCACAACTGTAACAAGCTTTCTCTCCTCTCCCTCCGTTATAGGCTCCTCTGGAATTGTGAAGCTGATGTAAAGAGTAAGAGAGAAAGGCAGAATCGGGAGAAAAGGGTGGAATACGCAGGGAAACTCGGGGCGAGCCGATGCCGGGGAAAGCGAGACGGAGAAAAGCACCTACCGTGCGCGCCTATGTTAGGTAAATTTGGTGTAACTCGGAACCATGAGAATTTCTAAGGGGACCATCAAGGGTGACTCTCTCAGGATGATCGATAGTCACACACGCGCTCGCCGTATCTCTGATTCCGCTAACTCTTCCACACATCTTCCATGAAAGTTGCCACTTCTGGCTCGCAGTCGCAACTTTCCTCAAGGTTATCAAGAGCTTCCGTAAATTAGTTACAGCGACTCCGTGACCTCTTCTAGGGCTCAGATTTCCCGCGGATTCATTGCATTCGTTTGTAGTTGAATTTATTTCATAGCTCATTGAATATGTACACTGAATTGGCGATCGTTTTGCGTCTCTGTAATCTAATGTTACATTGGTGTTTATTCAACATTAGTGTTTGTTCAGCATTAGTGCTTGTTCAGCATTAATGTTTATTCAACATTAATGTTTGCTCAACATTAATGTTCATTCGACATTAATGTTTGTTCAGCATTAGTGTTTATTCAACATTAGTGTTTACTCAACATCAGTGTTCATTCGACATTAGTGTTTGTTCAGCATTAATGTTTGTTCAGCATTAATGTTTATTCAATATTATTATTTGCTCAACATTAGTGTTCATTCGACAATAGTGTTTGTTGAACATTAGTGTTTGTTCAGCATTAGTGCTTTTTCAGCATTAATGTTTATTCAACATTATTGTTTGCTCAGTATTAGTATTCATTCAACATTAGTGTTTGTTCAGCAATAGTGTTTATTCAACATTATTGTTTATTCAACATTAGTGTTTACTCAACATCAGTGTTCATTCGACATTAGTGTTTGTTCAGCATTAGTGTTTATTCAACATTAATGTTTGTTCAGCATTAGTGCTTGTTCAGCATTAATGTTTATTCAATATTATTATTTGCTCAACATTAGTGTTCATTTGACATTAGTGTTTGTTCAACATTAGCGTTTGTTCAGCATTAGTGTTTGCTCAACATTAGTTTTCGTTCAACATAAGTGTTCTTCCAATGTTAGTGTTTATCCAACATTAATGTCTGTTTATTTTCCATGTATGATTTACACGAGCTAATAGATCTTAAAGTTAATAATACTTTAATATATAATATATTAATTTTTTTTTTAAATTTATATAGCCTTTATGCAATGTCATTGTGCATCAGAACTATCTTTAAAAGACCGGAAATCGATATATATTGACTTATAGCGATTGAAAAGATTTTTGGTATATTTATGTTCTTTATAGAATTTCAGTATCATGCACATAATAATTGACCGCAAAACTTTCATAGCCATTTCTCTGAAGTGAAGAAGAGGAATGATTGATATGACTGCGCGTGATGTCTTTTTGTTAACTTGCCTCTTAAATTTTTATAGAATAAGATACGTACAAGTTTTTACACATTATGATACCAACACTGATAACTCTTTACTATACAGATCAAACTATATTTCCTTTCATTGTCTCTTAAATGTTAGAATCAAAATTCGTTTTTTTTATCATTGTTTCTATTTAATTTTTTTTAGTACTCTGCACAATGTACATTTGTATTTTAACATTTTGCATGGAGTATATTCATGAAATTTTTGTCATTTCTGACTTGTATTCTTGTTTACTCTGCTACTAACTCTTTTATTCTTATATAACGATAAAGAAATAATTGAAATATACCAATTTCTTTTGAAACTCCATCGTTTAAGTTAATTTTTTGAATTTAAAAAAGAATTCTTGTGCGTTAAAAATCGTGCAAAATTCTTTTTCTGTTAGAATAAAGCGCGATAAATTTCTTGCGTCCGTTTGAGACCTTGATTTAATGCAACGGTATTAGGCTTCTTATTCAATAGGGTAGTATGGTCATGCTGCGATGAGGTCAGCCCATCAAGAGCTTAGACAGTTCTTCTACTTATAGCAGGTACACTAGGACAATGGATGAAAATGTAGGTCCAACGGTATACCGCACATGCTTAAAATTAAAATACGTTAACCCTTTTCGAGACTGTGTCACTTATATCGGTAACCTGGCGTTAAAATTCCTGCGTATCAGTTCCTTTATCCTTCAGATTTGTCATGGACGATGAACCCTGAAATTCGTTACAAAATATATTAATAAATTCTCCTCTTTTTTTTGTCCTTCTCAGTTATTTATCAAACTAACTAGGGATAATATACATTCGCAATAAGTGAAAATTTATTAAAAATTATTCAATGTACTGGGTTATTAAAACTTTTTGATAAATGTCGTATTGCTAAAATTGTTAACGACTCGCATATATTTTTCTCATTTACTAGAATGATTGCTAGTAAATAATTTCTTTACTAAAATATCAAATAATTGCTGCGAAACTTCAAATAATTTAAATTATTTTCCACCAATTGTAAGGACCCTACTGGAAATAGTTTCTCTGCATATGTCTGCAAAAGTCGGCATTCCCAATTTTGACAGTTTTTCAGACTTTTACGGAGCTTTTCAGACACAAAGAGCTCTGTAAAAGTCTGAAAATCTATCAAAATTGGGAACGCCGACTTTTGCAGACGTTTGCAGAGATTCATTTCCACAAGGGGAATTTTAAAATTTTAGGTTAACTGAATTTGCAATAGTTTTAATTTCAATATAAGGTAACTTATAGAATACCTGAAGAATATTTAAAGATGATAAGATGAAAGAAAAAAAATAACGACTTTTAATGAAAAAGTAATTCAATAAAATTTATACAATTCTGAAATAAGTTTTTTAGCAATCCTCTGTATATTTTTTATTTTTTATTTTTTATTTTGTATTTTTACAAAACCCCTCGGTTTTTAAACCAATAACGGGGTTATAATAACTGTTACATAAATTTCTCAATTATGGCGCGTTAACAAAATTACGAACTGCGTTCAACAGTTGCTGCATAGAATTGGCAAACAAATCTATAGATCGATCTCTCTCACACATCGTGTTAATAAAAATCATCATTTTATTTATCCTTGAATTATTCACATATCGATTGGGGGACGGTGAAG
>JABFPN010006332.1:0-11728 GCA_022817305.1 Leptoteleia sp. ZL-2020 | reverse complement strand
CACGAATATATATGCGCGTATTATGCCATAAATAAAGACTGATGGAAAAAAGAATAAAAAAAATGATGTTACGGTGTAAACGTTGGTAACATTGCAAGATTTTCCTTCATAGATAGCCAAAACTCGGATGTATTTGCGAAATATAACTCAGATGTGCTATTAACCGAAAGTAATTTTTTGTAAGCTATATAAAAAAAAAGGAATAGTATAAAAACAACGAATCATATTTTCTATTAAATTTAATAAGAGCAAGTCAAGCATTAAAATTCGATTGAAATTATAGATATGGGAAGTTACAATAGAAGAACAAGTTTATTTTCTTAATGGGTTTTCATCAATTTTTAAGCCATTTTTATTAAACTTTTTTTAAACTTAATACACATTTTAAATCCTAATATGTCTTCTGACTTCATAAGCTTTTTCAACGCAACCTTATGGTGGAAACTACTTTATGTAAAATTACACGTAGATGGAATAGCCAACATTTGGGAAACAACTTGGGTTCGTTAACACTCGTACTATTAATTTATGATTGGGAAACTTGCAATGTTCCCAGTTTACTCAGAGTGGCACTATTCTATTTGTTTTTTCTGCCAAATATTATTATATATTTACAGAGAATTTTCTTACAGTACTACTGGATAAAGTTTGCGAGACAAATAATTATTATTTAGAATAAAAAACAGAGACACAGAGGAAAAACGAATGATTAATTTAATATAAGAGTTCGGATCCATTAATTTTTCAATGGCTCAATCATAGTTTCAAAGAAATTTCCTGGTCTCGCTGACTCCAACCTGTTTTTATTAATCGATTCGATTTGTCGAGAGGGCGCGCGTTGCTTGTGTTCATTGTGCGGGGCGTGTCTCAAAACTTGGAAATAATCTACGTTTTTTTCATTGATTTTTAACTGTATCTTTTACACAACATAGTACAGTAGTGTGTAAATCCATAAACGTTACGCGTAAGAAAGTTCCTTTACAAATAAATGGTCGACTTCGCAAAGCCATTTGTGTTTTTGCGTATGTAATATAGAGTGTCTTAGTTTCTTTGTAATTATTACTTTTGTCCTCTCATCCTCGTTATTTTTTTTTCATTTTTTTATTTTTATGTTTTTTATTTTTTCCCTTCTTTATTTTATGCTTATCGTTCTCATTTTTGTCTTGAATTTCTCCTTACTTGCTTGTGCCTTTTCGTACTTTAGTTAGTAGTTTCGCGTCACTGTTCCTCGTTTCAACTGTACACACTCGTTTAGCACTCGGACAAGCGTAACCAACGTTCATCGTATACTCTAATCGACAAATAAAAGTATCCCGCCATGTCGTCTCCCGCGTCAATGTTTCGTCGTTCTTGTCCGGCTGGCGACGCTAGCGCCTGGTACGTACATGAACCACTGGAGGATTTGGGGCTACACGACGGAGGGCTCCTGGATTGGCTGACGCCGACGCGCGGAGAGGGTACAGCGACGGAGATTATTAACGGTCACAGCACTCGTACAATAGACTGGTTGTATGCCTACTATGACATCCGCTGTCGTTTCGGCGATGGCGACATCTCGGAATCTTCGTCCTCTTCATCGGAATCACCTTCGTAATCCACCAAACCCTAAAAAAATCATCGTTATAATTACCTTTGTATTTTTACTTTTTTAAATTTCTACGATTAAACTGTTTAGTTTTCTTGATATGAATTCAAAATAATGATAAAAAAGAAAATAAGTATTAGCTCTGAATTGATATTGTAATCTTTACTGATAGTGTTTAACTAGAGAATATATTGACGGAAATTCTATTTTAGTCCATTAAGTGTTTCCAAGTATAGTATATTACGAGAATGAAATATATCCCATTTCGGTTGAAATTTAATTTATTATTAAAGTTTAAACTAATTCTTTCCAAATACATAATTTCAAATATCACAAATCGTTAAACAATTTGTAAATAGTTGTAAAATAGTAAATCATATTTAGAATGTTACATTTATAATTAAATGTTACATTATAAAATAACTTTATGCATTATGATACAAAGTGTATAAATACATTTATAAAATACAAAATGTTATCTCTGAATAATTAATAAAACGATTTTTTTATAACTGCACATGCAAATCTTAAAAAATATAATTGAAAATTCAATTCTGCTGTTTTAACAGTCGCCTTATGGTGATTCTAATCATTTTTTTTATTCACCTTAAAAATAAAATGTATTGGTAGCCCTGCGGGCTACTGTAATAAACTATAAAGCTATAACCAACATATTTCACTCTCACGGTGAATAAAATATCGTACTCAACTTGGACAAAAAGTGATTTCACTTTTTGCTTTCACCTTCGCCTTTGGCTTGGGTTACTATCTTAAAACCACTTTTTTGCTCGTTGAGTAATATACTATTTTTCTTTTCTTCATACTAATCATTGTTTTCTATGATTCTAATAATTGTTAAATAATCCAAGAATAATTTCTAATATCAAAATAATAATTATACAAAAAGATTTCTTAATAAGTTATATTATGTAACTAGGAAGTATTCCTAAGAAATAAATATTCTGTTCAGCGTGTCACATTATTGTTAGTTCCAAAATAATTAATAAGTTACCTGTAAACTTGAAGGAAAAGTTACAAAAAATGATGGAAAAGGGAAGAATGTTGAGACAATTATTAATAAATTTAGGTACAGATCATAGTATGGGAGTATAATTTGATTCAACAAAATATAGCCATTGATGAATATTCTCAAAGAACAGTGATTCTACGATTTTTTTTGTCTAAAGGAAGCAATAGAAATCACTAATCTTTAAGAATATGCATTAGTGCATATATTTTTTGAATCAAATTATACTCCTGCGTCCATGGAATAGCGTTCTGGTGCGTATATCATAAAATATATATTAATTAAATTTTGATTATAAAAAACACTAACATCATGACAGCAGACCTTGCACTTCACCCTAAGATGTATAGTTAACTGAAAATTTGAGTGACGATATACATATATATCAGTTATATTTTTAATTGATATGCTTACAAATTACATTTTTTGGTTTAAATAACTCAGAAATTTAATTTGTAAAACCGAGTGTTAAAAACGTAAATAACAATTATATTTTTTTGTTCAAAACACTTTTTATGTACTACCAAATAATTATATAACATAAAGAACTAAAAGCACTATTTTAAAACTATGTATACAAAAATTTTATTTATAGAACAATACACTGGTTATTTTTATAACATATATGTATAAATATATATACCGCAAATCATTGAATAAATAAAAAAATGACATTAAAAAGTTAATTTTTGGACTCGTATAATGAGTAGAAATTTAAAAGTATAATAAAATAAAAAATGAAGAATAAATACAAGTAAATATAATATTTATGACATGCGTACGTATAACGATAAATAATACAAAATTTGAGAAAAAAGATATTTCACAAATTTCCATTTATATCGCAAATGTGGGATACTCTTGAAAAAAAAACCCTAAAGTGTATACATATATATAATTTTAATAAATTATCGGATTAATTTTCATTTTTATGACATTGTTTAAAAATTTTACCAAATTGTTTATTATTGTTTAAGAAAATTTACTTTAACATACAGTAATTTTTATGTGTTCTTTAAATACACTCAACTCCCTCATGGTACCTGATTTAAAATGAACAAGGAAATATTCACGACATTTCTCCATGTCGAATATATAAGTTACATGATGTTGATCCGCACGTAACAGACCATCGAGTGGCAATACCAATCATTCACTTTTGTGATATAAATAATAATTTCTCCTGTGTGTGAAGACATAATTTAATTGTTCATTTACTTGAATATTCACTCGTCCCGTCAAGAAGTCTATAATATATGTATATAAAAGGATGCAAAACAAAAGATAAATAAATATTATAAATATATAAAATAATTTTTTCAAAAACAATTGCCAACATTAATATCATACTTATTATTCGTTGCAAATGAAGTAATTAATGATTAGGAAATAGATTAGATTTCAGTATATATAGATAATTCAGTAGATAATATACAGTACATGATTGTGGTAAACATAAACAATTCATAAAAATACATACTTTCTTGAAAATAGTTGTTGCCGTTTTTTCAACGGGGCTAACGGTGGTGCTAGGACTAATTTCTGTCGATATAGAAGAATCGTTGATTATTGGCGTGGTGTTGTTGATTTGTGGTTGTTGTACCACCGCGTTATTAGTGGCGGTATTATTATTGAGGACAGTCTGCTGTTGCTGCTGTTGTTGTTGTTGACTTTTTGAGTCAACCGGCACAGGGTTTGGCGTAGAGTTTGGCGATGTCGGTTGCTTCTTAGCTGACGCTGGGGAAACAAGGTCCGCAGCTGCTGCAGGAACCACTGCCTCACCCTCATCAAAGTCTTCCTCTTCGTTGAACCACATTTCTTCTTCTTCGTCCAGCTGCCTCTGATCTCGTCTATATCGATTGCTTCTCAATATTGATGGTACGCTGTTAACATAATAACCATTTTTTATACCTTTCCTCGGGTTTACTTCAACATTAGTTATTTCACTCACCTTAAAAATAAAATATATTGGTAGCCTTGTGGGTTACCAACATATTTCACTTTCACTGTGAATAAAATATCGTACTCAATTCGAACAAAAGTGGTTTTAGGTTGGTAACCCTTCGCCTTTGACTTGGGTTACCAACTTAAAACCAATTTTTTCCTCATTAAGTAATAAACTATTGTTTATTTATATTTATTACCGCACATTCTGATGTGAAGTTTATTAATATAATATTCTAGTGTATATTAATTAAGGTGACAATAATAAAACAACCATTATATTTAATATAACAATTAAATTATTAATATACCTGTCAAGAGTAGCCCTATCTCTATCCTTGAGTTTGTCTTGATGCTGTTCGTACCTCAATTTCAGAGCTTTAAACGTCTGTACATAATCGGCCGCCTCTAGTTCTTTGGAGAAATTTTCTACTACGTGTGAACACAAAGATTTGATATCTTCCTGCAATTTTCAAATAAATCATTAATATGGATTTATCTTTAAACAAATTTCATCTCCAAAAGAATTTAAAAGTATAAATAAAAATGTTGCATGAATTTACGCCATGTTTTGGTTGAGTAAATACTTTAAATATTTGATTACAAATGTTTTATTATTTATTAATTACAAATTGAATAAATATCGGGGTACTCTCAATTTATCCAAAATTCATTTTATCCAGACACGCATTATACCAGAAAATCATTTTATCTAACTTGCAATTTATCGAAAATTCATTTATTTTATAATAAATTAACTTTATCATTAAACCAAAATGGATAAAATAACATTTGTATAATTTGACACATTGACATTTTACGTTTAGACAACAGGCTAGTTTTGACGAAAAAGACGTTGTGTATTGCAAGTTAGATAAAATGATTTTCTCATATAATGCAAGTCTGGATAAAATGAATTTTGGATAAATTTCAAATTAAATAAAATGAATTTTGGATTAATTCAAAGTACTCTTAAATATCTCTTTCTCAAATAAATTTTTCACATTTTAGTTAATATTTTTTTTACTGTTTAAAAAATTTTAAATAACTATAAAGAAATTTTCCTTTTCATGTAATGCAATAATAGGAAAAGACTGCATTTAATTTATATACATAATGTTATAATAATGGAAAAATTTTCAATTTTAACCAAATGTTTTAATATTGACAAATATTTTACAAAATAATCTGAAAATTTTTCACGAAATTAAATGAGAACTGCTTTCAGCGTTAAAATTAAATGTTATATGATTTTATTACTTAAAACTAAAAAAATTTCATAAAATTTAATAATTTAATGGCAATCCTTATTCTTGTTAAACAAAATACATTTTCATCCTATTATTATCAAACATGAAACATTAATAAGTAGCAAAACTTTTTTTACCAGTTTAATAAACTCAAACATTTCCAGTATAGCCGAGTCTAACAAATTATATCTCCCATTATTCCTCACAAAAGCATCAAATACCGGTGCAAACAAGTTGCCCTTGATGATGTATCTATTATAAAAATCATCTTTAATCGCAATTATTCTTCTCATAAACCTCAGGGCGCACAGTACGAGGAACGTATGCCTGCTCTTCATCAACACCAGTATTCTTCTAAGCAAATCCTTGGTGAAGATGCACGTTTTAATATGATAAGTATGGTGTTCCACGCAAAATGACAGCAACTCCAAAATCAATCCCAACAGCTGCACCGTTCTGTTATCCTCCCTCGCGGGTCTATCGCCAACAGTATTTGTGAGAAGCGGGGCTATCAATGTGCCAATGCTATACTTATAAAAGTACTTCAAAAAGTCGGCCTTTTCCGACTTATTTACAGACGCGAGCATGTTTTCTGGGTCCAAAAGAAGACGTAAAACCCCGGCCAATTGCACAGCACCACCCAGTTCAGGATCACTGTCGTTCACCAGTTGAGTAACAATGACATTGATGAGCATTTGATCCTGTTCTGTAGTATTGATTTGTTGCAATGTGTAATCCCTAATCACGGACGGTGAGTACTCAACAATGTACGTGAGAATATCAATGCTCGCGGTCTTGGTTTGTGAGTCGTTCATTGCAAGTGTGATCTCGAGCGCGGGTAAAATACCAAGTGATGTGAGCGTCTTGTAGAAGGCTTCCTTGCCTTGGGGCTGCAAATTCTGCGAGAAATTACAAAACTCTTTCAAAAAGAGAACCAAATCGCGACGTTGCTCATCCGATGTCTGCTCGTTTGTCAATTGACAAAATAACTCTGTCAAGAACTTGTCATCTTCTTGGATCAATGTCACAATCTCAACTTTGTTGAAAAATATAAAACTACTCAAGGTATTAAGAATGTTATCTTCAAACACACTTGGCGTAGGCAGTACTACATCTTGAATATATTGCACGCGGAACGTCTGATGAATCTTGGCGAGTAGCTCTGCATTCGTTATTGGAATGGCCTGTTTGAAACGGCAAAGCTGGCGAAGGAACTCACGATGCCGTTTCGGTTGAGGCAAGCTTGGTTCGTACTCGAGACAACCGACTACGTCAAATATTGTATCATCGCTGAACATCATCTCGAAGAGGGCATTTTTATTTAAGAGAAAGATGTTCTTGAAGATGCCATACAGGTGGTGAAGACCCTCGATGTTTTCGAGGTCCTCGCACGTATGGAACAAGTTTAAAAGCTTACGAATGTAATCCTCGGTCTCGAGGGCCAACGCGAGCTTTTCTTTTCGTGCAGGGGAGGATAGACAGTTGCTGATTAATTTGTTGATATCCTTTAAGTTGTCCAGCTCGCAGGGGGGTAGTTCAATGGGTGGTGCAGATTCAGAAATCTCTTCGAAGCGTTCGTCCTCTGACTCCTCGACTATGTCCTGGGTTATGTCAACGGAAGGATCTTTTCCTTGCACCTGACATATTCGTTCCCAAATTTCATCGCATCCTGCCTTCTCCTGAAAACTCAATGCTAGGTCGTAGTTATCGCCTTCGGACCAAACAATCAGTGTGTCCTAGAAACAATACATTTTTTATGATTTTTCTGTCATATTTATATTATTCTGTCCAAAAATTTGTTATGTTTAAATAACAAATTAATAATTTAAACCAATTGATTTTTTAATAAATTATTTGGAATATAATAAATAAGGAGTGTGTGTTAAATAAAATTTAATTTATTTGAAATTGTACAAATATCAAATGGTATTTATAATTTAATAAAAGTTTCTAGTAGTAGATATGTTTAATAAAGGTTTTATAGGTGTAATTTAATAAAGGTTTCTAACTTTATTCTCAAATGTTTGGATATATCATAAGAAAATAGGATGTATCTTTTAGAATTATTTTTTTTTTACATAAATATCTATTATCAGGATAAGTAATTGAATAAATAAATTAAAACTGGATATATTTCAACATTATAATTCAGTGGATCAATTTTTGGATCTCACAAAAATTAAATTTATATAATTTTTAGTTTGACTTTTTAATAAATTAAAATAATGTAATAAAATGGAAACAAATTAGATAGATATATAAAAGCAAAATAAAACATAAATCATTTACTAATATAATTAATTAATGAAATTTTGAAATCATATTTGTAATGTTCTTAAATAAATACTTCAATATAAAATAAATTCCAATATTTTATTATTGGATAAATTTAGTGGAATGAAAGAAAATAAAATATTGGATAAAATATAAAATTAAATAACAAAAATGAAGTATTTTGGGTTTATAATTTGCTTCAGTAATAAACAGTTTACTACAATTCTTACAATTTGTAAAAGTTAAAATTCTAATTTTAATTATCAAAGAAGTATTGTAATATTCATTGAACCTGTCAGTAACGTTAGTTATCAATGTATATTTAATGTGTGCATTTGCAAAAAACATTTTTGGCATTTTGTACTCTTTATAATAAAGTCATCCAAAATAAAATTTTCAAGATGTGTAATACATATGAATAATGAAAAAACTTTTCACATCCTTTATATTAACCATTACTAGAAATATCTTATAACATTCTAACCTAAAATATGAAAAACTCTAGTTTTTAACTTCCTTGAATTTAACAAATTAAATTAAAAAAAATGTAGCAACAAATTATTTTAATTGAAAAATAACATTTTCAACAATTTTAATTACAATTGCATTTTTTAATAAGTAATATAAATAATTATTTCAGCCATTACAAAAAGTATTTAAATTTTCTTTTATTTGTTAATAGTAAGTAATAAAATAATTTTATACATAATTGAATTAGTAAAGAATCAGCTGACATTACAAATTAATTTATGCAAATGATAAAAATTGTATATTTCAGGTAGTTATTATCACTATCTACTTTATCTGTTGAGTATTATATATATGATGAAATAAAAATTTTATAATAAAAGATTAGTTTAAATATATAATAGAAAATAAATTTCCAGTTCAATATTTAACTATAGAGAAATAATAAATATGCTTGAAAACATTTGATAAACAAAATGTTATATATATATAAATTTTATATTATATAAAAAAATTAAAATAATATAGGTATGATTCTGCATGATTAAAAACAGACATTTAAATTTTATTCATTAAAATAATGTTCAAATACGAAAGAAAAATAAATAAATAATAAAAAAATTAAATTGGAAAGTTTTATATATTATACAAATGTTTCAACATATGTAATTAACATAACACAATGGATATTTAACATATTTCATAAATAATTATTTTAACTTATCTTATTGATTTATCTTTAACTGAAACTGAGGGGATAATCTAAATCTAAATGTTAAAAATTATAAATTATTTATTTGAAAAATTATCGAAACAAATTATGCAAAATTAAATAGAAAAAAGTATATAATGCAGTTGAAATTAAAATCACATTTATCATTTTCAAATTCGTAAGAAAAAATTTTTTTTATAAAAATTAAACTAAGCTAACCTTAAATTTTGTAGCGCTTTAATCAATATTACATTTATGTACCATATATGTTAACTTTTTTTTTTTATAAACTGTATTATTTGTTAGAATTTATAATTAAACAACACTGTAATCAATAAAACTTGTAGCTTGTTTATTCTGCATGATGTATAAGAAATGATATTATTAATTATTTCTAACTTGAATGTATTCAATGAAAATCCAGCATGCGGTACAAATATGTAAATGCTCACATGCTCCAAGTTGAATAACCTTGAAGACCATTTCATTAAAATATATTATTTAACAACTATGTAAAAATACATTTTGGTATAATTTTCAATGCAATAATCTTCAGTTAATCGAATCAACTTTTCAAATAATCAAATATACAAATAAAATCTTTAATCCTCTAAAAATTTCAATATACAATTTCAAAATTATCAATATTTCATAAAAACTCACAAAACCAAAACAACATTAATAACACTTAACCAAAGTTAACCTGAAATTAGTTTTCTGAGATACCTACCATCCATTAAGAATTCTGATTTGTTCTAAAATTTAATATCATTTAAACAGCCAGTCAAATAAATCTACATTAACAATAAATAATTATACATATCGTGGTAATACTTTCCGATATAAACATTTCCATTGGATCAATTAAAAAAGTACGCACTACAATTAAAATATCAACACGAATTACAAACTATATACCTATTCACATTACAATTACAAATGGGGGAAAACATAAAAATTGTACAAACTTGAAAAAAGTACACAAATAAGGGTAGGAAAAAAAACAGAAAGGATGAAAGATGGAAGGGGCATAAAATGAAATAGAAGACAAAATACTGAGATATATAAATAAATAAATAAATAATAATAATAAAAAAAAAGATAGGTGGAAAAAAGTTGGTATGGAAATAGCGTAAGAAGGGATACAATACCTGCTGCTTCTGATAAGCGGTATCCTGTTGTATTCTGCTCTCGAGGAGAACTGATCCGTCACTTTCGGCGCGCACCAGGAGGGAGATACCTTTGAGTCTGTCGACGTACGAGGACGAGACGTGGCCGGTGCCGCGGTCGTCCCACTGTCTGTCAGCATTCAGCGCGTACAATTTAACTCGCCGCCTCGTGTCCGTCATGATCGCGCTGTTCTCAACAACGGTACTAATCTACGTGCACGTCCAGCCGCGTATGCAAACAAAAGCGCTCGTGCGACTTGTCCGCGCTCAGCTGCTCCACATGATTATGCCCGGTAAACGACGCACAATAATAGCGGACGAATCAACGACGCTCGTGAGACGCGCGTCGATCCGGCAGGAACATTTGCCTGCCGCAACCTCTCCTCGCTCTCGCACTCGTCCTCCCCGACTCTAACCTCACAATGAGCTGGCTGGGCCGACTGGACCTCGGTCCTCAGAGTGCTGCGCGCGCTCTCCCTTAAACCCTTTTCCAAACCTCGTCCAATCCCCTCGTCAACGCCAATGGAACGCCGTGAAAACGTTCGCGGACGACCGTCGAGCTTCTCGATCCGTGTGCCCTCCGAGAGAGGTTTCGTTGTCCCGTGCGTTCGGCCACTACTCGAGCACCACTAGCCGAGCGCCCCTCGATCTCAATCCTCGTCTTCAATCGTAACTGGATTCACGTCCCGTCGCGCTCCCTATTCGCATTCTCTACGAGAATCTACCGGATCGCGTGAAGCGGCCGCGCTAAAATTGACGTAGACAATCGTCCACAACACTACACTCCGCCATGTTAGATCACAACAACGCGCCACGGGGTCCACATCGCTCTATGCAGGGATCTACGCGCCAAATTTGAATTCACTACTTTCAAGCTAAATAACTTCACGGTGGGACTGGTGGGAGGAGAGTTGCTAGCCGGGAAGCGAGACGCTCCGATGCCATCTGGCGAGATTCTGCCGACTTTTATAGAGTGCTTCCGAGGTGTCTATTGCAGGACAGAATCTGCGCTGCAATAGCGTTTTTCTAGGAATTTTTAAGTTGCCAATCGTATCAATAGTAGCATATAGTGTGTTTAGGTAGAAAATGTTTAGTTTCCATAACTGGTGGGAATGGGCGGTAATTTTGAGATGTGAAAACAGTATTTGCAATAACTTCAAGAAGGTAAAAAAAAAGGCAAACAAATTCCGGATTTTATTTGTAATTGGAAATGAGTTGTTTAGAAGCAGTAAGTAAACTTAATAATAAACATTTAAAGCTACTAAAATTTAATGTGCATGCAAAATTTGAGTTAATTGT
>JABFPN010006331.1:0-11728 GCA_022817305.1 Leptoteleia sp. ZL-2020 | reverse complement strand
TCAGTTTATTAAAATTTGAAACCCCTTGGTTTCTAATTTTTAATATTCTTTTTTCTCCGTGTACGGATATCTTTCTTAAGAAAACATGCTAGTCGGTTATACGCAAATTTTTCGCTCAGTCAAATTTCTATAGGTGTTTTGACTAAATGATTTTGTCAATCCGGACAGAATTTCCGCGTTTATTTCACCAGAAGTTCGTAACCATATAAGTTTATCTACTATGACTAAACCATTATTTTGCGTGTACCTTCTGTAATGCAATGTAAGTATACGAGTTCAAATGTCATCTAGTTATTGGACGATTCACAGACGCTGGGTGTACATTTCGGGAATATTAGAAAAAAAAAACACAAATCGCCCAGGAATAGGCCAGAAAATCATATAAAATACTCCATTTAAGCTAGCCAGTTCCAGCCCCTAAATCCCGCAATAGCTGTCAATTACCAGATGACTTAAAGCTTTGCGAATACATTCGAATTGGCGAGAAAGAAAAATGATATGCTAAGATATTATTGCTATGAAGAACGGCAAAATTTACTAATTACAAAATTAATGACGAACTCAATTCACAGAAGTTTTACCTGACAGGCAAAAGTGTAAAGTATGGAATGGCAAAAATTCTTGTCTTCATTTTATAATTCAACTTGAATAATGTTAAATTATAAAATACAATGTTATCCACAATGTTTGAGACAGATACTTCATTGTATGTGAACAATACGACCAAAGTTAGGGTACCAGGACAGTAATTTTTACTGAAATTGTACATCAGTGTACCATATCCACAATTACAATCATTCAAAAGTATGCATAAAAACGAATTCAAGTTTATTCAAACTCTAAATTAAATGAGTACAATTTATGTGCCTCGTTGAAAAGTCAAATTCACACTACTGTTCCAACCGTTATGAAAATAATTTAGTGGATACGAACGCGTTGTACGGAGCGAGGAGCGTTTAAGGCGGCGCATTAAAAATAACTAAAATGAGCGAAGAAATTCGGAAAAATTGAATGTGGGCGATTGACAAAGTGGGAGTTGCGCGCGTCGGAGTGAAGTGACCCATTGTTTAGTCTTCTGTGCGCGCGCGTCTTTTCGTGGCGGGTTCCTCCTTCTCGCTGCGTCTGTCCCTCGTCCAACCATTTACTCATCCAGCCATCCATTCAGCCGAGCACTCGACTGCTCGTTTTTCCGCCGCGAGTGCCAATCTCGCGTTCCTTCGTGCTCCATTTGCCGATTCGGCAGCCTCACAATGCAAACGCGAGAGGGCGTTTCTGCGGGACAGTATTATGACTACACGCTTAATTAATGTCTCGGATTATATGGCTATGAAGCGCTGAGCCAGTCTCGCATCCACTCCGGAATAATTATAATGGCCATCTTTTAACCAACTATTCCTGTAGTATAGTGAATTTTCTTTTCTTTTTATCCCACAACTCCCTTTTGTCTCGAGTCACAAATTACAAAGGGTCTTATCATACGATCAAAATTTAATACACAGTACTTCCATGTAGAAACAATTTCTATCCATTAGAGTATAGGTTTTTATAAGGTAAGCCTATCTTAGTTTCTATTCAGAACTATCTTCGCAAACTTCTTCAAGGGATAATGTTCAAATCTCGATGAAAACTTGGAAATTAACGAAAACCAAATCTTAATAAAACTTGACTGGGCGATAACTGGAAAAATGGTTTGCCCGCCAAGGGCCTGGGAAGGTAATATCACCTTTTAGATTCGCAGTAGGCGAATCATTACATGCCTGGTTACCTCCCGGTCAATTCTTACTAGAGAAAGTAGATACTTTAATTATTTAACTTTCCTACTAAATATCATCGTTCCCCCGGTTATCTCTTTTTGTTATTGGCATTCCTTCTTACATCTTCCTTTAGCACTAAAGCACCACCGCTAAACGGAAGCTCCCTCCGCGCCTTCGTATAATCGATCGGGCTCGCCGATCTCGCCCACATGGGATAATTGCCTGGAAGACGAAGTGATTAACCGCACTGAGATTGTAGGCCGAGGGATTCATTTCGATTTTCGATCATGCGGCGCGATCTCGTACACTGCCAATCAAGAATGAATTTCGCATTTTTCCCCGTCGAATGACGATCTTTTAATTACTTGCGGCACCGGATGCGCGGCATTGCGATGATGCTCATCATATTTCAAGATGAGCCCGAATGCCACATTTTATTGAACGTTGTCGTTGACCATAATCGAAGCAGAATATTATTGTTGGATAATAAATAATCCCAAGCTTTTTTAACAATATAAAATGAAAAATAAAATTAAAATATATTGTCAATTTTTATGAGTTATTAAACATAAACAGTATTAGACATTAACTATTCAATTTAGGCATATATTTTTTTTATTTTTGCATTGTTTAATTTAATTGTAGCAGTAAGTCGATTATAGTCAATTCACTTACTTAAAACAAAAATGGAACTGCTCGTAAAATGAATTGAACAGTTCAAATAGTGTACGATTATACACTTCATTAATCAATAATGAATATTATGAGAGTGATCAACATTATAATAACAGATCTCAGCAATAGGATCGGACATATGAAGAACTTCAGACGCAATCAATTAAAGATGATGGTGAATGAAAATGATGAAATGAACAGTAAAATTAAATAATTAATAAAATAAATGCTGGCGAATGATAAATCGAAAAGTTACATGAATGGGATGTACATAATAAGTACAATGAATGCAATACTAAACATTGTGTATAATAGAAACAACGTAAAACGTAAGAAAAAACAAATAATAACTTTTTTTCTAATTAGTGATAAAGCGATCGAACTGCTTTTAAGGAATTATGGTAACCAATAATAACTGTTCTTTTGATTGTCGACGCTATTATTTGCAATTACTGCGACTATTTCAACTCAACGGCCTCTCTTTAGTCTCAACAATTAATAGCTTAAGGTCATACCGCGTTTAGCCGTAATTAACAGGTCCTCATTATGGTCCAACGCCGGCCAAGTGGGCTGCACGTATACCGAGAAGAAAGTTGTATTAAAAATTACTATAAACTGAGAAAAAAAGTTACGTTAAAAGTTATTATACTGCATAAAAAATTGGGGACAGAATAAATCGTTTTATCATAGCTTAACGTACAGCTTAAACGTATGTTATAGTATAATAATTTTTAATGTAACTTTTTGTTAGTCTACCTTCTGACACTGGAAAATAATCATTAAAATATACATTAAAATGTTTTATTTTAGCCAAATTATTACTGTACTAAACATTAAATTTGACTATATCCTGCATAAAATTTTACTGAAATCGTATGGTAAAAATTGCATACACTACAAAAGATACTTATTTTACAATGCCAGATGTTATAGTAATTTTAAACATCACTGTTATCTCAAAGTACGTGCAGAAAATAGAAGTGATTTGGTCACTCCCGGACACTATTACTTTTTTTTTTCTTCTTATATCCTACACAATGCCCTGGACAAAGTAAGTTATCCCGCAGCCGCACAATGCGCGGCCACTGGCTGCTAAACAAGGATGCTCGAATCCGCTCGAGCGCGCGTGCTTTACCGCCCTCTGATCTTTCGCGATCATCTCCTTTCATTCGTGTTTCATTTACACCGGTCTGGCTGCACCTGTCTCTATCGCGCGAACGCTATCAGCCTTTCATCAAGCATATCTCCCTGTCCTTTTCCGCGCACTGTTCCTCGCACTTCTTCGCGCCTCCTCTTTCTTTATTTAAGCCGAGCATTGCGATTTCACCGGCCAGATGTGTGCTTCTCCCTTACGATAAATGGTCATAGTACAAAGCAGTGCGCCTATTATTTTCAGCGACGCTTTCACTCCTCCTGCAATTATTAGCACTCAACTCGGCTTAGGCTACGCGCTGTTTAGCATTGTTGTGTCTAATGTGACGTGTGCTTTATTTCACGTTATTCGGAAAGGCCCCGAACAAGTGGATTATGTGAAGCTAAGCGCACACTCCCAATGGGATGGCGAAGGCATTGAAAAATCATCTAAGGATGTCGGAAAACAATTGAATTGACTCGATGAGATGATTTATGGGTAGCGGATCAAGTATTCAAGTGTTTGTCTTATTTTTCTTCTAGTAATTTAAAATTAAATTTTGTAACAGATAAAATTAAAATTTATACAATTCAAGAATGTTATTTAAAGAAGTTAATACAAATGTATGGTAATTTTTGCTCCAACTATTTCTGTGTATATACATCCTCAATTTGCATATATAATTTAATATATTAATTGAAAGCTCCATTTTATTATAAAATTAAATCTTTATATTTGTTTTAAATATACCAACTTTTATTTGGATATATTCAGGAAAAGTTTTTACACATTTGTCACGTACAAGTTTCAACAGTTTGGTGTGACGTATGTTCCTTGTCCTCGGAGCAAAAGTAACAAATGCATCACCGTCTTCATCGAATCTTGGGATGTAGATTAATATCGGTAACCCTCTTACAAGGTCCTAACTACTGCCGCGCTTCTCTTTCTTCTTTGATGGTAATTTCTTTTGCCTTTCCTTATTCTCAAACAACCACCCCACGAACATTCCCTCGTGTACATTTGCTGCGTCATTAATACAGATAATGAGATTTTTTTTTTTTTTCGTAACGTCGCGAAAGTGCACGCGACCGACAAACGAGCTTAGCTATTCCGAATTAATCTCTGATGAAACGAGAGACGGAAAAGGGGGAGAAGCGGTGCGACGACATTGCAACCGGGCTAATTTCTCACTTTATTGAGCCGCAATTATGCGAGCTGCATTGCCATTTTCATAATGGCATATAAATCAAGTTTAAGGATAAATTTGATTTGGAAATAATTCAAGGTCGACAGCCAAATAATTTATTACGACGCACATTGTGCGTCGTCAAACATTTATTAGCGCTGCCCGTTCGAAGAACAAATGAAGTCAATTTTGACGCAAAGCTGATTTTCCACGAAAGCTGATCATAAAGGTTATTTATACGAGACTTCGCAAAGAGCTTCCAAAGTGATTACACATCCTCATCCTGTGAGAACTGATGGTTATAAAAGTAATCCTAAATCTAAACAGTTTACGTTGTTCGATATGGTTCCATTGTAATAATTCTGTAATTGATACTGTCGTTAAATAATCTGTATTATTTTCCAAAATTTCCCTTAAATTCCTCTGATAAGACATGTCAAACCTTATCAAAGTCTCATAGGGTGAAACAATAGTAAACCTTCCAAGGTTCCCATTTAATAAGCTCTGTTTTTCCCTAATTAGGGTGTTTCTTAAATCCTCCATTATATTAATATGAAATTCTAGTATTTTACTTGTATCAACATAACATACTTATTGATTTTTACAACTGACACAGTAAAAATTTCACCGTTAAATTACTACACGGCTTAATCAATCTTTCTTTGATACGATTATAAATATTGATTACACTGAACCGCGTGTTTATATTTATTATTATTCATCCTCTCGTTCCATTACATCACTGAGTAACGAAGAAAATTGAATATACGTCCGAATTTTTCCCCCCCATGCATAAATCCTGCATAATGTTTAAGATTACAACAACGGTTTCGTCCGCATGATGAAATGGTTGTAAAGTATCTACAACTTAATCACCTATATCGTATTACGAATATCCGTCCACGTTCCCACTGTTTCGTCAACGCTTTCATTAACGCTCTCGCAAACTTGTTTTGCCGCGAAAATAATAATGATGATCCTTGAACGTCTGCCCCCCGTTTGTAACCCCTTCTTATTAACGTACCATCATCAATACCTATATTATTGCAAATATCAACTTTCCAATCGTTTGTTTGACGATTCGAAATAATTAACTCATCAATCTAATAAATATCTCGCGGACGTCAATTTGATAAATTGTTCCGCGGTGATATTAACTTATCACCAATGATCAAGCGTATCACCAATCACAATCACGTGGAAGCGTTATTAACAACTCGTAAGTTATTTCATCGTGTCTCTCCTTTCTTTTTTTTTTTTTTTTTTTTTGTCACAAAGTTGTTTGAGTGTGCGCACTTCGTTTTGTGCGCATGAAAATGACTCGAGTGTAATTATTAATGGATAAAAATTTAACCGCGCGATGAACAAAATTGCTACATATAATTGCGATTATTGCACTGATGGATATTAATTACAGTGTACGAAAAGAAATACCGTCGTGGGATAAAACAAAAAAAAAAAAAAATTGTACAGGTGTAATTTGATATACTTTCGATTCGAGTAAATTAAAAAAAAAGAAATGTTTGCTGAGATGAGAGTGTTCGTTTGTTCCTGTTGACGTTATTAACATACAAATTCGTAGCATTGCGATAAATTGTAATTTCTAGTTTGGTATTTTCTTTTCACGTTGACCGTGTTAATTCAACGCGACAAAACGTTGAAATTATTTATTTATGTATTCATTGTGAAATGCCAACGTCAGAATCTAAACACCATAATCTCAGCATCATTTAAATGCTGATCCAGCAGATTATTTCCTCCAAAGTAACCAAATATATATCTTTGCGTGAATATATCTGATAAATTGCGCTAACAAAAAGTGTATGCTACATTGATAATATTTTAGATTATTCGATGTAAATTAATATACTGATTAGCTTGCATTTTTTTTCGGGGAAGCATAATAAAAAGCGTTCTGAATAATATGTAGCAAGACGACCACATTGGTTGTAACGCCCGTAAGGCCAGTCATTAATTTCCCGATATCTGACAGACGAATCAAATGCGATAGACATTTTTACACTTTCTTTCAATTGAACTGTAAAACTCTTCAATACACAAAACGAAACTGCTGAGCGATAATTATTCGCATCATTGACAATAATGTATCTGTAAATTAATATAAAAAAAAAACGCGGATATCAAGTTTCATTTCGTCGAAAATAAACCATTGTTTACTAATTTAATTGAATTCAATATTTCACTCGCATCAAGTTATTAACAATATTTCTACCAAGAGATGTCAAAGGACACATTTCTGTTACTTAAAATTATTTTTTTTTTTCAAATAAAAAAATGTAGAAAAGTGGAAATTTATACGGCATAAAAATTCAAGTCATATAAACATTTTCCAACGAGACATTTTCTACGTCATAAATTATTTGTTCCAATTAACTACTTTTGGCAGGTATCTAAACATTTAATCAAAAACGTCGAGACCAGGCGAGAGATTTTTCATCTGAAAAACCAAATAACTGGAAAGTCACTTTGGTGAGGAATGAATTTCGAGTAAAAGTTTGGATAGACCAAACATCAATAGGGGCTTACTTCAAGCAGCGGTCTCTTTAATTAGAAATTGGTTTAAATCGGGGCAATAAGTGAGTAATAAGGAACCACTTTCGTGTAATTAATGGCAATCATAAAACAAAGGATAATAATGAAACGCAGAACGTCAAGGCCCGCGTCATAAAATATATGGGTAAACGCTTTTCTCGGGGATATATAGATGTCGTGCGTGCGTGCGAGGCGGTCGCACATTGCATGATTTAAAACGGCGGGAACAGCGATGTGTATTGTCAGGGCGATACAGTGGCACGGCTAAATTAGTCGGCGTGGAGAAAATCGCGCTATCTATTCTGCAAATGTTCGCAAGCGCGCGCAAGGCGTTTTCTTTCCTCGCAAACTCACGGCTGTCCCGAAATAATTGGCAAAAGAAAGCCCTCAAGTAGTAGCTACCCATTCCCGACGGACAATGTGAATTATTCGAGTTGGCGGTGTGGGGCGCGCGCGCATAACACGACGCGCGCGACACTTCGACGATAGACAAAGGTCTTGGGAGAAATACTATTTTATTCCACCGACACGAATCGACAGACAATTGTCAGACGACATTAAAAACAATGCCAGCGGGCCTTCCCCCCCCCCCCACCCCTTTTCTCTTCTTTTTCTTTTTCAACTCGACGTTTGTTAACGGAAAAAAAATTGCTATTCACGTCTTCGGAAGGTGAAAGGACTGAACTTGAAGTGAAATTTAATTGCGCGCACCCAAATCAATTACAGGCGTTATAAATACGTATTCTATTTACGTTGATTAGTTATTCCGTGAGTATATTCGCTTGTGGCGTATATGCTAACGTGTCTTAAATATATCTATGTATGTGTTATTAAAAATAAATGAATGTATAATATTTATACGGAGAGAAAAGTTCGGTAAATATTACTTGTCACCTAACTCTGGTAGTGTTTGGTTCGATACAATACAATTCTGAATTGCATCCGACTGTATTCTGCTACTGATACAATGTTTATTGTGTTGTCACGGTAATTTCCGTTTTGTTTTGAAAGATAAATTTTCTATTGACAAATGCTTTAAAAGGTAACGTAAAATGTGGCAACTTTTAAAGGTAAACAATAACATTACCGTTTTACCGTGCAACGTGATAATTTTTTATGCTATTTTTACGTTAATTTTTATTGAACTTTTCTCTATGTATAGATATTAGTTGTAGACGAGTCAAAGGATTGTACGACATTTTTCTCACTTCAAAGAATGATAAAGAGCGTAACTATCCACGGAAAAAAATTTATATTGATTGCCATATATGCCTCCTATATCAAATTTTTTCATAGGTAACCAAGTGGTCAATCTCGAATTCCCCTCCAAAATAGTTTAAAATTAAATTATTTAAAATACTCACGTATGTGATTGGTGTCCAAAATCCAACATCGTTGCCGGCACCCTGTAAGCAAAGTTTTACATCAGTGTATATATATAGAGAGAGAAAATTATATTAGTTAGTTACATGTATATAAACAATAGGAAATTTGTAGGTAAACAAATTAAATTATTTTCATAAAATTTTGAATTGCCAATTATTCGACTTGATAAGTACTACGAATTGGATTGATCTTTGATTCTGCCACACCCTAAAAGTGACACGCTTATATTATTTATATATATATATATATATATTTGTGTAATGCTCTCAAGTTGTTTTTGTGCTTTATTGTCGGCATTGCTAAAATAGACGATCAGTCGATCGTAAACGCGACTTGGTGCGACGTTGTGCCGCTAGCGTAGGTAGACAACGTGAATTAACGATAATGCCCCGACGATACTACAGCGCGTGTTAACATTGCTTGTACGCAACTCGATGGTTCCTTATAGTTCATGCTTCCTCGATCGAACCACATTTCCGAACAACACCTTATATGTTCCGCCGAGTGTCTATTGTCATTTTCAGATTACTATTTTTCTATTAATGCTCACTTCCTTAATGTTAAAGTGTTTTCTCTGACTGGCGGTTCGTTATTGATGTTCGAAAAATAATATCGCGCTGTCTTTCGGACGGAGGTATTCATTAAACCTCATTTTTGTGCTTAATAATGTTTATAAACGACATAATAAATACGCAACCATGAATGGTACTGACAATGATTAATGTTTTAATAACAATGAACACAATTTTTATTTCAACGACAGATTTTCAATGTCGGGGTCTTCGTAGATTTCATCGTTGATTGAAGTGTGTTAAAAATACACGCGGAGAGAAATAAAATATGAAAAATTGAAACGTATACTATATAATTATTTTTATTTATACGTTATTATATACTAACTGAACATTCTTATTTTGAATTGATTTTCTATTAGTTTTAATAGAGAAATTTTCTTTGTACAGTTTTCTTAAAGTAAGTATATCGGCGACTATTTATTTTGTATTAAAAGTAATAATTTTACGATATGGAAAAATTATATTTAACAACTTTGGCCTTCTGTTCTCAATTTTTCATCTTACATTTCTCTCCAACACCTATATTATACGCAACACGTTTGATCAAGACCTTTGAGAAATAGAATTGGTATATCCCGTTACAAAACGGTGACCATGCACAAAAATTGAGATCGGAGGAATTATAATCATGCTTCACAAGCTGATCTATATGTGGCCTAAGCTAAGAAAATTAATTCCGAAGTTTTTATTGACTTCCATTCGGAATATTTTAGTATTTTAGTTCGGTCATTACAACTAAAACGTAAGGCAGAATTTCCGCCAATCTTTATTATTTATTCATTAATTTCATCCCGATGCTAGGTGGCGCAGCATGGGAGCGTAAAGCTTATCCATAAAGGACACAACTTTCTGAGTTAGTCCAGGACTGTTAACGTATAAAGACAAGCCGGCATCATTCTTTTGACGGCAATCTCCACGACACGATCAGCTCTACCAAAGATATGTTTGCTCGTAGGAAGTTTTTTATTTCCTTGCCGCGGCAATACTTCGGCGTAGACCACAGCATTTCATTGCTAATTTATAAGGTCAAGATATTATTTTCATCTTGCGCGTGGTAAAAGTATTTTTATTACGTTTAATTATTATAATAATACTAAGTTTTTTTTTAGTATATAGAATATAACATATATGGTCATACACTGAGAAAAAAATTGGGATAAAAATTATTATACTAAATGTAAAAAGAGGGACAAATGACATCTTCTTGTCTTAGTTAATACACAGTTTAAAAGAGGTTATAAGAAAAATGAACATTTTTATTATACTGTACCATAACAACTTGTACAATACTGATAATCTCTTTTACAATGTATTTTAAATATCACAAGAATTGTAATTTGTCCCCATTTTTACATTTTGTATAATAATTTTTATCCCAACTTTTTTCTCAGTGTATATGGTCGATATTTTATAATAATTGATTCCACTATAAGGAAATTATTGAAATCATAGACGACTAGAATATTATATCAATTATTGCCATAATATTGCCATAAACATATATATATATATATATCCATACAAGAATTGTTTTTATTTTCTTATATGAAATTGTTAAAACATATGGACCATATATGTATCATTTTTACTAGGATAATAATTTCCAATTTATTAATTTTTAACTTTAAGGTAACATTTTTTAAAATTGTAATGAAAAAAAAAGTTAATACAAATTGTTTCCATAATTAAAGGTCATTAACAAAACGTTTCGGTGCAAAGAGGACACGGCGGGGCACTTTCTTTAGCAACCGCCCAGGGAGCTGCAAGAAAAAGTGCCGAAGCACCGCCCGAACGTTGCCACGGCAAGTTTTATGCAATTGTCCTGATTTCGCATTGTCGTAACCCAAGCCCTTCGTCAGGTTGACGTGAGCGTCGACGTCGACAACGAACGAAAAGTCGTTTCTAGCCATCGAGCCTTGTAGCGTTTGACGTTGAGCGATGCCACGCGACGGAACGATTGTGTTCGCAGATTTGACTCGGCCGGGATTCGCGCTAAAATTAGCCCCATTCGCGATTTTCTTACGCGCGCGTTGAGGATCAACGATTCCGCCGCGGACCCTTGGCCCTCGGGACAATAACTTCGAATCGCTAAAATACACGCCTCGGCGTTT
This sequence comes from Leptoteleia sp. ZL-2020, assembly GCA_022817305.1. Classification (NCBI taxonomy): domain Eukaryota; kingdom Metazoa; phylum Arthropoda; class Insecta; order Hymenoptera; family Scelionidae; genus Leptoteleia; species Leptoteleia sp. ZL-2020. The sequence continues at coordinate 356 of JABFPN010006331.1, read as the reverse complement.
CAACTGCGACCCCGGGAACCAGCAGCGGATTCCACCTCGGCTAAATAATCACTTCCATTACACTACATTTTCCCTACCACCACTTCCACCGCGGGCGAATTTAATTTTATTCATGCGCTCTTAATTGTGCCCATTATACGATCCCGCAAGGTAATTAATTGAAATCAAGCCGCGCGAACATTTGTCCCTGCAGAATCAAAAAGACGCGAATTCACAAATCACTTAATTCAACTATTGCGATGGTATCTCGGCTGACGCGTTATAATTCACGGGCTCGAGAAGATCCTACCGACTGTGCCATTTTTACTTTTTTCTTTCCTTCTTCTTCTTTTTTTTTTTTTTTTTTTTTGGATAAC
>JABFPN010006330.1:0-11729 GCA_022817305.1 Leptoteleia sp. ZL-2020 | reverse complement strand
GAAACTCCATATACGCTAATAAGTAAGCACGTGTAAATTTCATGGGAGACACGAATTATAAGACTCGTTTAAATATTAACTTCAGCGCACACAGGTAAACGGTTTGTTTCGAACAATGTACTGAGGCGTGCAAACAATTAACCGTCGGCAAGTCATCATCGTCACTGCAACATTACCTTATTACGTCGTTGCTCACTACGTTGTATGGGATCGTTATGGGGGCCTTACAACTTTCTGCGCTATGGCGTATGTGGCTCGAACGTGCCTTGGCATACGATCTGCTTGCTAGCACATATCGCGTTTATACATCCGTAGCATTTTGCAAAAAAAAAAAGAAAAAGAAAATAAAATAAAAAGAAAGAAAAAAGAAAAGGAAAGATTCTTCTCTCATACCTCATGATTTTCTTCCTTGCATCTGTTTAGTTTCTAATTTCTATATAAAAAAAAAGAAATAAATCCGAATGACGAATTACTCGAATCCGTCGATGGAGCATCAATTGTCCAGGCCGGATTTGACATCCAACTTTGAACGATATTGTGGTTCCCTTCAGCGAGAAAAATATCGAAAAGTGGTATACCAGTTTTAACAAGTCAAAACAGGTCTATTCGTTTGGAGGCAGCTCGCTCTTGAACCGCGATACCATTTCTTTTTGTATAATATTATGTTTCTGAGATAATTTAAATAGAGTGAACGATGTTACATCAACGTGTAAGTGTATGTATGATTCAAGTATGATGGAGGAGATAAAATGATGACAAAAGGCTGGTGTAAAATTGTGCGGTCGCACAATCGTAAATATACAAGGTCGGTTTCAAAACCAACAGATTAACCTGAAGTTGGTCCTAAAAATTCTCGGAAACACGTCGCTATATCTGAGAAAAGAAGCCGGGACACAGGCGAGGATTCAAAACCAGAAGATACGTCCGAATGTTTTTGTTCCCCCCCCCAACCCCGAGCTGGTCCTTATTAAATATTTCCTATCGTTCGTTTCATTTCTGATGACAACGCGATACGAAATAAATATAGAAAAATCGTACCACTTTTGATAACAAGATAAATAAATCCGCATTTAAATTCAAACAGGCGGCAAAAGTTTGTGCCCTAGAGCCGATCGAGAAAATATATTAAGTCGTTAAGAATAATTTAATATTTGTCTCGTGAATTGCGTAGATCCAAATTAATATTTATATTATTAATCTCGAAGAAAAAATGTTATAGAAAAACTCGTAGAAAAAATTAATCGACACGCATGGAACACGCAAAACATGAATGATATAAAAATAAAACACCGTTATTGTAATAAAATTAATTTAAATTGCAATTTAAATGCAACGAAAAAATTAAACGACAAAAGAATAATAATAGTAATAAAAAAAAAGAGTGTCAATCGCAATTAATTATCACAACGTCGAGATCCGTCGCGTGAATTAAAATTTATTAATGCCACGCGGGGAATAGCTTCCTTCATCGGAAATAGATTCCACTGGATACGTGGAGAGTGGAGATAAAACGTTTGTAAAACGATTGTTCATAGCAACTAGTTAGTAGAATCAAGATTTATCGGTAGATAATACTTACAGATTGGTCGCACTGAAAAAACATGAGGTCTACAAGCTACATGGGAGGCTACAGGTTGACGTGTTCTTTAGTTATGTTCTTCGATGTACAAATTTGTCAATCGGATTCGCTTACAAGATCAGTGATTCGAACATGAATTCGAGCGATGTAATTTTAGGCATGATTTCATAATTTGCATACAAAATCGTCAGCACGTCTTTCCTTCCTTTCCCCCCCCCCTCCCTCTCCCACCATAAATGTTTATTGTATAAAACAGCAATGATCCTTTTTTTTTTTTTTTTTTTTTTTTTTTTTCTTTCAAGTGGGCAAACCGCAATTAATTAATTAACGGTAGGATAAGAAGGTAGGACGGTTGTGGAATTGAAAGTGAATACAAATTTTGTCAAATAATGACAGCGCGTTCTTTGTTCCGTTAAGATGAGATTCTACAAAGTTATCAATAGACTAGCTCACCTCGAGTCTACTGAAAGAAATACGATTCCGTACTGCTAAGGCCATATACTCTTGACACAGGAAAGAACGGAACGAAAGACAGAAGACAAGAAAGAGAAGGAAAGATATAACGCCGGACTGGATAGGACCAAGACCCCCCACGGTCATTCCTCGCACTTTCCCACGTGCGGGTGATCTCGTTTCATCCCGCCGACGAGATCTCTGTACCACAACTCTGCATAGTTCAACCATTTCTTTGTCACAGAAATCGCCGCAAATTCTGTGTGTATTTATAATATACATAATGCAAACATATATACATATATATAATACATATATACGTACGTATATATGTGTGTGTATACATATAAATACGTGTATGTTTTCACTTTTCGAACCTTGCCAACCACAATCGAACCCGACTGAAACGCAGTAACCAGTATTATTGTTATTAAAATGAAATTATCCATGTTAAGGATTTCCTGGGGAATTTATTGTTTAAAAGAAATAATACAAATACCAGCTTTTTCACGGACATAAAAGCCTCGCACAATAGCTCGTTGGTCCCTTAGAACAATCTGGTAAACAAGATCGAAATGTTATTGCAAAAAAAGAGAATGCAAATATTAAAGTTAAGAAATTTGGATGAGTAATAGTGCAAAAAAAACTGTAATAGTTATGGAGTTTTCTCTATTTAACAATGTGCCACTAATTATTTTCACTTTGCAAAAATTTTGTTGGAAATTTAAACAAAATTTTGCACATATTTCCATTGTCCAACAACGAATGTAAATGACGCCTAGAAATTGTTTTTAGCAGAGACTCATTAATTGAGGTTTCAGCTTCGCATCAATTAATTAAAATTGATTTAATTAATAAATGCATTTCCTTCAATTAAAAGTCTCGAAAATAGTCAAAAATTCGACAGCCTCAGATAAGGATCGACAAACGAAAAAAAAAGGAATAAAAAAAATAATAACGACATGTCGTTAAATGTACGGCACAAGCATTTATAATTAAGAAATTTGTAATATATAAAATGTCTGTTTATGTTCATTCAAATTCACAAGGGACGGAATTCACGAATATATTTAGACCATAGGTAAAAAGTACCTGACATAGGTTCTACTAGTATGCTACGAAATGCGTGGTTTCAAGAGCCTAAGCCTAATACGACAAGCTCTTTGAGATTCCTGGCGATCGTTTAGAGCAGATGTTAACAAGGTATCAGCATCAGACTCGTGCCTAACTGCGGTTGATGCTGAACGGGAATATGGTAGGGGGTCGAAGAAGGTGAAGACATAAAAGGCAGAGAACATGAATAACAATGAGAAGATGGAAAATAAGAAGAAAACTCGATCGAGCTTGAGAGCGAATTGAAGATACGTATAGAAATTGTGTTAATTGTGTTACAACTCGGGCGCATTAATGTCAAGCTTCGTTTAATCTGATTGAAAAACATAGTGGAAACTTTCGATTTCGACTGGTCCCGCGTTGGTACCGATGGAAAAGTGAAATTTCCGAAATACGAATTGATCGCCGCGGCAAAATGTAAGTGACTGGCAAGCTTCTAAAGTTCCGACTGGCTCGCAGTTTATATTTATGTCCAAAGATACGGCAATCAACGTGACGAATCTATAAAATCAACATCAGCCGAACCGTCGACATTTTTCTCCCTAATCTTATATAACACGATACACAATCGGGTTACAAATTATGGAAAAAGAAAAATGTCTTTAGCGGGGAGCACGTGCCCGTGGAACCCCCAGGGTACGTGACGTAGACCGGCGTTCGTATGTGTACGTATAAAATGGACCGTGTATGTGAACAAATTGGATACACGTTACAGTGGTCCATTGTGTTTCCGTTTGGCTCCAATGGTGACGCATAATTTTTTCGTCAACGCCGCGGCATCGAAGGCTCCTCTCCCAATGACGATCCCCACAACTATGGCAAATATTTCCGTTTCCTGTCATTTTCGACAAATTTCACATTAATACATATAATTTTGAGAAAATTGAAGATAATGATCGAGATCGATACGAAATTCTGGTAATTTTCTAAATTCGGTTTGTATAGAATGGTCTGCAGGCTGAACATGACAAATGAAGTAATATTTCAGGCGCAACATGTTAAATTTGTTTTAAACAAAAATAACAAAAGGCCAAAAGACGTACAAAAAACGGAAATTTCATTAGTTCCCTGTTGAAGACCCCAAAAAAATTTGTTGTTTCGATGAATACGGAAGGTATGAAAAGATGATGAAGGTGTGCAAAAATAGGCGCACGGAAAGGTACAAATATCTCTCTTTTTTCTTCTTCTTCTTCTTCTTTTTAGTGATAAGAGATGGGTTCTGGTGACTTTTCTGAAATGTGCGCAGAGCAAAATAGACGGGAATTTAGGAAGTGAACTGAATTATTATAAACAATTGATCGTTAGCACTCGAGGAACGTGTTGTCGATTGAGAAATGAGAATGCATTATCCAACGCCTCTGTGAGGTTCGGTAAGAGATCTACGTTGGTGGTTTGCTGGATACCCCGAGCTTCTAAGGATCTGAATGCTATTACCACTAAAAGAAAGAGCGAGAGAGGATCGTCTCTTTGCCTTTCTCCACAACCTCTCGCTTCGGCATTCCAAAGAAAAGACAAAAACATGATGCTGCCTCAACAGTGGACAATATGTAAATCAGTGGCTGGCTATAGTCACGATGTCGCGACCTCGGCGTCTCGCATTGGACTGCTTTTCAAACCTTCGCCACCACCGTCACTTTGTTGCATCATGTAATGAAACAATGTCCCATGAATGCTCGTGGAAGGGCTCTCTATTAACGAGTTCTATCACTTGCACTGACACCGAAACAGCTTGTTCTTTCGCACGATTGTGCCAATTTATTGGGTTTTTCATTTCCCCCCTCACAAAATGGTGTCGCCTTGTTCAAGTTTCATTGTTGAAATACGAATAATCAAACGATCCAGGAGATTGCTTCCTATATAATCTCATTCTTTAATATTGATGTAATTTTATCGAGATTAAATAATGTTTTAAATAATAACTCAATCATTTTAATTATACTTTTCAAATTCATGACATTAATTAAAAGCTACTTTAGGTAATTGTTATACGTGTAGATAATAACATTGTAAATTCTGTTTAAAGTTTTGCAAAAATAACACTGGTACTAGATTCTTAAATAATACAGTTGTGCGTAAAATTTCAAGCAAATGTAGAATTTTAATTGCTTCAAATCACTCTGGTGGTTACACTGAGAAGAAATAAATAAGAAAATTTAACATATTTTATATCAATTTAGGGATACGTTCAAAAAGTGACAATGTTTACTATTAAAAATAGTAAAAGTGATAACTATAATAATTAATTTTCAACATTTTTGAATCGAAAATAACTAAAAAATTTAAAGCTTTACTATTTTTTATAGCAAAAATATTTACCTTTCCAATGTATCCTTAAATTGCTATTGAAAGTAGCAATTTATGATATTTCTTTTTCTTCAATGTAGTTTTACCACATAATCACATAGTGTACTGAATAAGGTAGTCGAAACGATGCATGAATAAAAGAGCATTGATGTGGGAAATAAAGTTTTTAAAGTCACTTACGTTAAATGTCGGAAAATGTCGTTAGCTCGTTTCATGATCATAGAGGTGACTCCAAATAGATAGGTTTCAAATACGATGCTTCAGTTCACTTTGCAGGAAGATTTATTTTACCATTCTGAAAAGATTAATTTAACATTAGTGATATATTATTGTATGTACATTATTTTTATACATATAATCTCATTGTTTTAATATAATAATGGAATATTTAAACAATTTTATATTATAATATTTTCATTCTATGAAAGGATAACAATTTATCTCGAATAAAAATAATTAAATGAACTTTTACTTGTTCTAAATTAAGTAAAATTTTGTATAGCTGTATAAAAAATTATGTTATTTTAACTGCAAATCGTAACAGGAAAATTAATTTATCATAAGCCATAACAAATAAAAATTATTTAAGCCCACAGTTTTCCGTTACAGTAGCATTCTGATAATGATAATTAGCGTTTGATTTAGGTTTCTAGACCAATCAGTGGTCGGGTTTCGTCCGATATCATTACGGCGCATGATTCCAGTCATCCCGTGCAGAAGTTTTTAGTATTACACATGCAACTTTTATCCCACACACAACAAAATATCCCTAGCTCACAACAGTTAAATGTCTTGGAGACGTCCAAGGATAGACTAATTTCCGGGCTTTTTATATCTCATGAAATACCGTAAACTATATTTATCTCTAACAACCACCATAATTTACAAAAACGCTCAGAAACATAATTTGCAACGCACTTTGAACTATTTCTTTTTGAGCCAACTAATTGGTAGATCAACAAAAAAGTAATTAATTATTAAAGGGGAGGAAGAAGGAGAAGAACAAAAAAAAAACGGACGAAACGAGAAAAGAAGCCTGCGAAACTAACGAGAAATTGAAAAATACAAATGAACCGGAAAATTGGAAAAGAGGAAGAAAAAAAATAAAGATACCGCCGGTCTTAAATAATCGTTGATCGAATAAATCAATGTGTTTGTTCATTCCTTCCACGTCCCGCGTTTCACTGACTACACTACTCAAGAATGAAACTTGGACAGCTTTTTTCCCAGATGATAACTTATCAGTGGATCAGCCAATTGAAGGCGATCGCAATCGCGTTGGAAAACCCGTGATTTCATCCCGGCTCGATTGCACCCGACGTTCATCCGGGAAGCGGTGTCATACCTGAAATATTTCCAGTGCAACGTTCAATCGCGGAATGCCGAACGTAAGAGAACCCCCCTCCCCCCGCCCCGCAGACATCCCGGCCGTGTGTAATCATTCCATTTGAATCCGCGTTGGGCAGGCATATTGGCACATTCGCGCACCATGGCAAGGCTTTTGTCTTACGTTCATTGAAAAATGCTCCGAAGGTCGCCAAGATTGTAGCAGGCGTTTGCAATCGGGGAATTCAGCGAGTATAGGAAACACGAGGCTAAAAGGGAATCAAAAGGGACTCGAAAGAGCACAAGAAGGTGAAGATGAAAGAGAATGACGTCGACTCCTTCCACAGGCTATGCGGGCGCACTGTCCTAATTATAACGAGGCCCCCTATTTTTCGAGCTAAAAGGAACCGAAGTATTTGCCTCGCGGCTACAGGCACAACTTAGATACGATACGGCATCGCTCGCAGGACTACTTTCTATGGACCAAAAGAGCAAAAGGATAGACCGCCATCATCGTCAGCAAACCGTCTTCCCCAGCGACATAGATAGTTGACCAGTTTGCAATTTGCTCCCATCCATCCACAAGCATTGCTTTTATAACGTACTTTTGGCCATTAACAGGCGCAACCACTCGGGATAACGTAAGCCAGATTTTTTTGCCGCTGATCAGAGGTGCGCCTTCGATTAAACTTGATATGTAGATGTTAATTTTGTTTGCGTTTCTTCATATCGTTGGACGGATGCTCAAGGGCATTTCGTTAAACAGACAATAAATAATAATTATTCTGTCATTTTAATTTGTTTTGTTATGTTATAGTAATAACGCCTCAATCACAAAGGATACTCTCCATTTGATGAGAATACTCAATTATTTGATGAGATTTTAATTCTGACATAATAATTGATAAAATTAATGTCATCCTTAGTATGATGTTCTGAAATAATGTGAAATTCTTAAAGAATTATTTATTGCTTCTTTGACAAGATTTGCGTTCTCCCCTGTTCAATTAATTAGTTTATGTCATTAGAAAGATGTTTACAGTATCTACACTAAGAAAAAAGTTGGGATAAATAATATATTGGGTCCAAGATAGATGACGTCTTATTATATTTAGTATATAGTTTAAAAGAAGTTATGATTGTTTATAATTTAAAAAAACTTAATTATATGAGTATATTATAACAGGTAGTCTCTGTATACAATTTTACTATACAATGCTACACAAAAAATATTATTATATTAATATACAATTATTAATTTGTACATAGACATTAGTGCACTAATTTTTTAATTTATGGAAATAACAATTATAAAGCTATTATATTTTACTTTGTATTATGACACACACACATATACAATTAAACTATTTTCATATTATAAAATTTATAATATGACATCATCAGCTTGTTCAATACTTATATAATTATTTTATTTTCATTTAATTAATGGGAATAACCAGTGATTTAAATCATGAAAAAAAAATATTTTTTGTAAATTATTGTTCACATAATAATGTCATGAGTCATGGCAATCATTGTAACCGAGTGTACACACAATCTAGAGTATTTATCAATGAATTTCATAGACTTGAAAATGAAAAGTCGAGTCTTTTTTTATTAATCAAAATAATCTATTATTTAATAGATGAAAGTTAATTTAATTAACAATTACATATATAAAACTGTAATAAGGTGAAATGTTATTAGATGGCCAACTCAAAATGAACATAACCTTCGTAATATTTTTTTTAAAAATATTAAAAATATTAATTACTATGAAGGTTTTGTACATTTTGAGTTGACCATTCAGTGGTACTTTACCTTAAAATTACAATTTATTTCTTCTTTATGTAATATCAACTTAACTATGTTTTTTTATTTTATTAAATTGAACTTCAAGTATTATTCCATCATTTTTTCTTTTCATTAACCTTTCTTGCGAAAAAATACACTTTAAAAATACATATAAACATGTTTTCTATGTATTTATGCAATACTTACATTATTTTATTGTTCAAGGGTATGAGTTTCATTTATTACTGGACCTTCCGATTCAAAACAAACATATTTCCAACAATTTTGCCATTGATATTTGAACGCATGTTTTCATTATTATTGTTTTGGTGTATATCCACCCCTGTGTCTTGAAGTTGTGTTGTTGTTTATATAATTTTATGGCAAGGACACACTACTAACACGCAAATTAAAAATTTGAAAACACCTTTCTTTCCATCCAATAGCACTTTATGCGTTGAAAATTAACTTCAAAACACTGATTATTCATTTTACTCTTGCGTTAATGTTTCACTAAAAATCATGCAAAAAACATTGAATTAATAATGTCTATTATACTACGTGAAAACATTGCTATTAATCTATTTTATGTTAAATATATACAGTTGCCTTTCAATTTTATGTACTCGCTAGTTAATTAATAATTGCACACAATTTTTGTTTTAAATTATTAATTATTGCATACAATTGTACAGAAAAATAAAGAACAACATGGCGGCAAAAATTCTGAATACTTTTAATACGTAATACAATTTGTTTAAAAAATAGTATTAAATTAAAGTAATAATTACATTCAATTATTTATTGTCAACTGTTTACAACTATTTAAGTGTTTTAGTTTAAATCTTATACAATTTTATTATTATAAATTTTGTGTATTTATTATTATATGCAGTTTAGTAATTTGGAACGATTTTTTTAGATCGAATATTAATTATGAGATAATTACTAATTAACGAAAAATATAGAAATAATTACTTACGTTATAAATATCTCCTATTTATTGTGCACAATTTTGTCGAATTAAATAAATAGTTCCGCGACTTTGAACACTATTTACAATAACAACAGTTTCTTTTGTCTTCTTACGCAATGTATACACAAATCCAATGTACCCAGAGTCACCGCTAGAGGCAGCACTTCTTGGATAGTACAAATTGACTGATCCATTTGAAGTATTGATGTGATTTGTCATTAACCTGTTACAAAATTATAAATATTGATCGTCAAAATTACTAAAAATGTATTCAATAAAATTAACGTAATTTATTTTCTATCATCACGACATTATATTCGTTAATTATTTATACATGCATTATGAAGAATTATATACACTGGAATATATTGTGATTTATTCATTCGTAAGTAATTAAAGGTTAAATTAATTTTTAATATATATGAATGAAAACAGAAAATAAGACTAAAAGTAAAGTAGAATGAAATTAATTTTCTACCTGCACTTTCACTTTTCACTATGATTCTTTATTTGAAATAATTATCTGCTTATTTAATTATTTCATTACATATCACGTAAAGTGCAATTAAATAAAGTAGTTGGTTGCAAAAGATGAGCAATCTGCATGTGCAATAAATTACATGCGGCTATTGGAAATTGGATGATAAAAATAATTGAAATTCCTCTCTTAAACAAATAAAGCGAATGAATCGTATAATCTTTTATAATCAGTCGCGTTAAATTTGTTACTTTCCCGAAAGAAATTCTTACGAAACATTGATGACTGCCATGCAAAATTAACATATGGAATTTCCACGTGATCTATCTATGTCTATTTTCGAGACAGAATAAGACGTGAGTATGAATCATCTCATTAGTATTACGCAAATTTCCATCTCCTTTTCAGATTTTTGAGCATACTTACATTGAGGAAAGTTTTAGGAAAACAAAATATAGTTTTCGCTATATTGTTTACTACTCGTAATACTCTTGTATTTAAAAAAAAAAAAAAATTCTTTGCAGAATTGGTTCTTGGAGCACCTCTATTTTATTGCAATATTTTAATGTTGTTATCCCGGAATGTAATAATGACTTTCAAAGAATGGAACACAAATAATAAATGAGTTTCAAAATACCTAAACAAATAAAAAGTGTATCCCCAAATAAAAATGATAAAATACGCAGTGTGTGTGTGTATGATACTAATGATGCTAATCAGTAAGTAAAACATTGACACCTTGGCGGCGCTGAAGTTCATATCTCGTCGGAGAAGAACCGAGGGGAGAAGAACTTCGGGTCATTAAACAGACAGGTCAATTTTCTTACGAGAAAGTAAGTTGGCGACCGGTAAGATGACAGCGAGCTAACAGTATGGGTAAATATGGCGGCGAGGGACAGAGCAAACGAGTCCATGATCATGTATTTACGTGTTTCCCTTCAAACATTTCAACTTGTCCGTGAACCAGAAAAAAATTCTGGTGGTAACTATTATGTACAAGTGGAATACTTGTCTCTTCTTCTTTTCTTGCTATTAATATCAAAGGATACCAAAATCATTAATCATGAATAATTATTCAAGTCCCTTTGTGGAAAAGAATATTGAAAAGTGCTGAAAAACGCTGAAAATTCCACATTTTTTTCCTTATATGAAATTGTTAAAACATATATGGACCATATATGTATTTTTAGTAGGGTTATTTTTATAACAAGTTTCTATTTATAAATTTTATGTGAATGATTTTGTTCAGTACATAGTATTGGTATTTAAAACAAATATTGTTTTAGTTCGATGTACATTTACATGAAAGATACCAATTATTGATACATTTACCTCGTTTAATGACAACTGAATGAAGTATCTTTGTCTTGAAGAGCGACACTTGATATTATCGTTAGCGATCATATATATGCATCGCATCTTCGCTTACCTACCAAAGATTATGCGTGTTATGTCGATTTCTTCGCTTATTCTGCAACAATATCTAGTTTCGAAACATTCAAAGAAAATCGTTCAGTGGTGTATGAAATCAATGGTATGCGAATGTTTTCATTTTACATATATATATATATATATACACGGAAAATAATTTTCGGCTATTACAAGTAAAAATTTGGTCAATGCAGCTAGAAAATTTAGTTAGTATAATTACAAGTAAACACTATGGTCAAATCAGCAAAAAGAATTTAGTCCCGCCAATAGTGTTT
>JABFPN010006329.1:0-11730 GCA_022817305.1 Leptoteleia sp. ZL-2020 | reverse complement strand
CGCGCGTTCAAACTCCCCCCCCCCTCCCCCTCCTCCCGGCTCGGTTTTATTTTGGAAAGTGTTTCTCTCGGCGGCGAGAAACGTGATCGGTGTAAAGACACAATCTGTATTAATGCCGAACGCGTTTCTAAAACGCCATTGCATAATACCGATTGTTTCGAGCAGATCTCCTGTCCGGCGAGGTCGGCGTTGCGCGAACCGAGCCCGTCTCTCGCTCGGTCGTTACGTGCCGCGTGTATAAGGGCGACGCGACTCACTCAACTAGGCCACATTTACGCCGGCAAAAATCACTTTACCGCCTTCTTTTTTCATTTCATTTCCTTTTTTGCGCGACAATTTAGTCGCGTACCTCGCTACTTTATTCTTATCGCGTCTTCGGTTCATTTTTTTCTTCTTCTACTTCTTTTTCTTCGTCATCTTCTTCCTCTTCTTTATTGCCGATAAATTTACATCGCCGAGTGAATTGACAACCCGACGTTCGCTTAACGAACAAACGTAACTTTCTTATCGCACGCGTTGAATTGATAATTAACGGGCCGATTTTGTCGTATTTGCAAAGAAGGAAAAGGTTTGTTTACATTTCTATTATATTTTAATTCTGTTACATTGCCGCGGAGAATTGCAGTTGGGTATTCGAGAAGGAGGTGCGGGGGGAGGGGGGACAAAAATTGCACGAAACGGCGCGGTTGTGTATTGGAGGATGGAAATGGAATGTGCGGTCGAAAAGCCGAGACAAATTTGCAAAAGGCGACTGGCCATATAAAGATACGCGCGCGCACCTTGCCGCCGATCCCGCGGAAGCGGAGTACCGTTCCACTCGTTCACCGGAGGTCCGATAATTCGACTTTCACTGCGATGCGACGCCTCTTTCGAATAGACACAATACTCCGCGACCGACATTATCTGCGCCACGAACATGATTACGAATCCTGATTATGAATCGGGAACATTGTTCACCTGAACCCGCGAGTCAAATGTTATTAAGTTATTTTCGTGCGCCATTACACCCATACATTAATTTTTCTTATTGGAGAACCGCTGACGAGGGACAATTTATATTCATGGTTTTAAATACCCATCGATTGTGTCGTACGCGGGGGAAAAAAATATGAAGTGCACGCAGAGAAATAAAACAGTTAATAATCCCATAAAAAATTGGATTCGAACGCCAGAAGGCAATTTATGAACATTCTTATGATAAATTGTGAAAGAAATACTATAATAGAGCATTAATTCCAATAAATTTATTGGAAAAAGAACTTTATTTTAGCATTTATTTCATATTTTATTGTAAATATATGTTCATAAATTGTCTTCTGGGGTTGGAATCCACTACTAAGTTTCTATTTAAGTTAGATATATTGTTTCCAAGTAGTTTTCGTTGACATATTGAGGTTATGTTCAGTCCCCATAAGATAAGTGTATGGTTAAATCAGCCACACAGTTTGTGTAACGTTTAAATATTCATTTTAGTCGATTTAATATCTAGGTCCTTTTGCAAATAGACTAAATTCTTATTAAATTAGTTAAAAATTGCTCGATAAACTCATTTATCTACCAAAGCGAATACTTTTTTTTCCGTATATAAATTATAACAGACTTTTTTTTCTTTCGCCTTCTCCTTTTCCTTCCACGCTCCACCGTGAATTAGACCTTTCTACGGGGCATTGACTAATATATAAGTTATTACGATTATTGTGCAATAAAAATGAATACGAAGTTGGGGGAAGTCAGAAAAGTTGAGGTTTCGAATGAAGCAAATCGCCTCCGTAATTTCACGTTTACGAAGTAGTTCAGAAATCATTGTTCCACCCATCCGACTGTAAATATGACGAAACTGAGCAGCACATGTGTGTCCATAGATAGCAAACGGCGCATTAGCATAAGTCGTGGACGACACGCAACGTCTTACGTCGGGCCGAAAAGTGCTTTGAATGAAAATAAATTCTCATTACGCACGCCCGAGCGTAAGAAATGAAACAATGATAGCGCAAGAAACTTCGCTCCTTAATTCGATGATGATGATGGCAAGAATAACCCCGTGTAGAGAAATCTGTATTATGTTGGGCGCGCTGACAATTGGGAAAGAGCAGGTCCAGTACTGGTATACAACTGTTTCGGTGTACTTATTTACAACGAAATATGTACTGGTCTGACAGTTGGTCGATTAAATAAGTGACTGCTGGTACAATACTGGAAATAGACTGTCTTAACTATTAACATATTATAATCGTTTAACACATATATTTGTTTTAATATGTATTTGTGACCGTTTTTTTTCCAAGAGACAAGTGTATAAAATAAATTCCTATAATTATTTTGTATAATTTTTTATTACTATGACGTTTCGACTTTGGTGGTTCTCTTCAAATATTGTTGTTTGTATTTGTGAAAGATTGATTCATCATATTAGCAATGTAATTTAGTCATGGTTTAATTCATAGAGTTTGTAAGGAGGATCTCCAAATAAGGTCTAAAGGTCATAGCGATAAAAATCTATATAAAGGAATTATGTGAATGTATTGTGGGGTCGAAGAATAAAACTTTTTTAACATATAGAATATAACTAATCTTTGTTTATATTCTATATTCCCCTCTTAAATGTAAATAAACTATAGTTCATTTATTATTATTTGCTTTCGTCGCGATGTCCTTGAAAATGTTTAAAACTATAGATTTATTCCTATAAATAACCATAAATTTACTTCATACCTTTCATATCTTTTTTATTTTTTTATTACTACATCTTAACAATATTTAACAAATAAGTTAATTTATATTCATACACGAAGTAGAACATTTTGAAACAAGTACAAAATCACTACATGGTCATCGAACTATACTCGGAAAAAAAATATGCTTGCGTTAAGAAACCTATACAAAGAAAATGTTCTTATTAAAACTAACAGAAAATCTATTAAAAATAAGAATAGTCAGTTATCATCCGTTGAATATTCTTAAACTAAAACTATTTTATTCTCTTCTCTGAAACAAATCCATTTAATATAAATGGAAATAATTCTTTATATAAATATACGTTTTCTAAGAATAATTTATTCTTATTATAAATAGAATTTCCCTTTCTCCATATAATGAATGGAAATCCTATTTAATATAAGAATATTCTATTACTCTTAAGTAAACAGTTTTGCCAACGCTTCCTCGACGCTTGCCGATATCGTGCCAATACTCGACGATTCGTCGATTTCTACGTGCGGGAAGCAACGTTTAACCGGGCGCACAACTGCCCAATAACTTTTTTTCCCCCTGTTTATATCCATTTTATCTATTTATTACCGGCCAATCGATTTCGAGTCGTCCGCGATGATAAAACCTTAATTATAGCCACGAACGGTACACCCGGTTCCGTCGTAATTCACGAGGTTTACGCGGCTCGCTTACGATACGTTGTAAAACGTTCCGTTGCGGAATGCGCCGAGCCAACAATGAAAATATCAAAGCGCGCTGGCCGAGTGAAATCGTAATGATTGCGCGGGGATAATTAAAATTACGGACATTCGCGGCGGGGAATTGCTCAAGGCGCACGGTTGATTTAAAGTTGAAGAAAACGGTCGCGGCGAAACAAAGCGCGCGGTGAAAATCGGCGCGCGCGCGGGGACGGTGGCGGTGGTGGTGGCGGCGGCGCGCGGAAGAAGGTCGCTGAATTCGTACGCAATCGATAGGTGCCTTCATAGATGAGAATTTATAGTGCCATAAAAAGCCAAGTCGGCGGCAGCGGCAGCGGTTGTCATAAAGAATCGCGTTTCCATCGGTGCCTGGGTTGCGAGCGACGGACGCGCAGAGCGAAGGAACTCGAGAGGGGAGCGGTGCGGTCGACTCCGCGGTTTCCTACGTCCGAGTCACGTTAAGCGTGTGTGTGCCATTGGCAAGGCGACCGGGGCCCCGCCACAAACGAGAAAATTGGCCCCGCGTCGCAAATTCGGCCACGTCGCGCTCAATTCATACGTCACTTCCCACGGAAATAAGGCAACGTGGACGTCGCCCGGACTCCTCATTGTCGTTTATTGTCGTTATTGTCATTATTGTCGTCTTGTCATCAGGTGACGCGACGTCGCACGCAATTCGAAGAAAGCGACGATCGGTATTGGACCAAAAATGTAATGCGGGGAGAGGAAGCACTTTGACGGCCGAGAAAGCGGCATCCTGTGTTGCACTTTGTCGTTGGTTGCACGCAGAGAAATGAATGCGTTAATTCTCTGGCCGATAAACGGAGACGGAACTCCCGGGGGACAATTTGTAAACGTGCTTATGTTGAAATGTGAAAGACGTAACGAAATATAAGTATTTTCATTTGTATATAGTTATTATGTAGATATTGACAAACGGTTGAGTATTGGCACGGTTTAAGTATGGGTCGGGCATAGGTTGGCCCAGTCCTGGGGTACAGGAGTACCAATGGACTGAGGCGCAGTATATGTGCTGGATTCTTGGCAATTTAATAGATCCTTGGCTGGGAATAATTTTGTTATGATAAATGCTTTTTTATGAATGGAAATAATTATAAAGAAATTATGAGAGAAATATTGTTGAGATATGAAAATTTGCATATGAAAAGTCTAGTGCCAGTATTAAGCCAATATTTTATACCAGTATTATGCCCACTCTACTTGAGTATTGATGAAATTTGACATTTTACAATGACAATGCACAGTAACCTGTTATTTATCTCTTGAATAATAATATTGATGTAATAAGTTTATTATAAAATTTATATGGTTGTAATTAAAAAAATCCCTATTAACGATGAACAATGATCAAAGAGGAGACAAATTTCCTTTTCACTTTCGGAGGAAATATACGCCTGGAAAGATTTTGTTACTCAATCCCATCGACGGGTGAATCTCTTCGAATAAACTTCCGGTAATTAATTACACTTCCGTGTCGGCGACTATATGATAATTCGAAAACTGCAGTCCCTTGTGGTATTAAATCTGGAAGATGATCGTAATCTGAAGAAGAAGAAGAAAAAAAAACGCATTCGGTGACCTTCTCATACCGAAAGACGCAAGAGAAAGTCACATAGTACCAGTCGGCGTCTAAAAAACCGTGTACGGTTCTTACTATTCTACCGTTTTATGTTAAAAGACGCGGAGGAAAGTCTTGCGGAGACCGAGCCACCAAAAACGATCGAACTGTTTGTTTATCCGGTACCATTGTTTTGTTAGGACATAACGCTTCGTATTTTAATTGCGCCAACAAAAAAGAAACGACGCTTGACATCGGGTCGTTATAAATTTCGAATATCATTGACGAAATATGACGAATTCGGTGGAATATAAATAAGAAAAAGTTTCTTCCGGGTCATCGTTCCCTCACGCCCATTGTCTGTCATTCAAAATTTGTTCCAATTGTGTGCGAGGAGCCAAAAGGTGTCGGAGAAGAATGAGGCCCGTTGTCGCGGAATGAATATGTAGACAGTCGTTTTTTTTGTTGCTGCACTAATTTGCAAAGTCCAAGTTTCCGGCGTTTCATTCTCGCGAAATTCGGATCGCAAATGTAATGCAAATGTGCCAGAGGGGGGGGGGGAGGGCAGCATTGTTTTAGCCGGCGAAAGAAATGCCCCCGGCTAAAAGTATTCATAATTTCAAGACAATGGGCGCGCGCGGTCGTGGAGAGGTTTAGAATGCCGGCGACATCCGTACCACGAATCAAGAAAGCCACTTAACGACGACTTCCGTTTCTTTGCGCGCAACTCAATGAACACATTAAGTAGTTACATCTCGACGATTAGATTTGCAAAAGAAAACAGGTGAAAAAGAACCGGTTGCTTTTTGAACTCTAATACGTCGTGTGCAATTGAGGTTTTTTTCTTCTTTTTCTTTTTTTTCGTTAAATATAATTCCTGTAATTCGAAAATGATGTTGAAATTACACGATACGAGGATAAATATGTGAATTGTAGGTCCGAATCCAATGGTCCTCGTTTGGTCCGAGAAATTGATAAAGGAAAGAAAAAAAAAAAGAAAAAAAGGGGGGAAAGAAATGTTAAGGGCAATCGTGAAAAAAATAAATGCGAGCGGGACGAATAAAAATACTTTAAGATATTTTGCGAGGCAAAATTGGCCAATAACACGGAGAATAATGACTTCGGAAACAGATACAAGCTCATGAAACGAAATTTATCTGCGATTCGAATTTGTCCGGCAACGTATGTTCGTGCGCCATATAACACGTTTTATTTATGCTAATTGAACAACTATCCAGCGGTGTCGCAGCGTGTATTAATGCAACGACTGAGCCAAGGCGATAACAGATACAGCTGCAATTAATTTCAGGCTCAATATTTATCCGTCGTCGAAGCATATTTTATTTTGATTCCGATGAAGAAGACGAAAGAAAGGACTGAAAAAACGGCGACAGCGGGGCGATGGCGCGGGGGGGTGGGGGGGGGGTGGTAAAGAAGTATCGTTCAACCTTGCGAAAAACTGTCATTCCGATTTGAAATTTTAATGCCGGCCCGAGACGTTATATCGTTGCGCCTTGAAATTCCGGTGATAAGTCTGGCTCATCAATGCCAAGTGGATTCCATTGATAACAATGAATATATTGATTATATAACATGTCAGATTCCTCAACGTTAATTACCATAACTTTCGTGTTTTGGCAGGTTTTGGCCAGTCAAAACAGGCGCGCAAGAGCGCTCTGACATTTTCAAGTCGACGAAAAAGAAGAAGAAGAAGAGGATGAATAAAAAAAAAATGAAAGAAAAAAAAGAAGAAGAAGCCACTCAGGCATTACTTAAAATTAATACTTTCTTTACGATTTCTGAAATATTTTGGCTATCGCGCTTTTCGGCCTGGGTCCTTTTTGCGCGCGACCTTCTCGGTGGCGCGGCGTGGCCTGCACACGTGGCCGCTAGTCGCTGTCACCAATTAGAACGACATTCGGGGATATTTGAAATAATTTAGCCGATGCTGCGAAGAAGGCCATTATGCGAGGTAAAGCGGGGGACTCCCATTAGCATGCAAACAACCAGCTTGAATTCTCTGCTCGACATTCCAGCAAATGGGTATTCTTCTTCGCCCGATACGCCTTTTTTTCTCTCCTCCTCCTCCCCCACCTCCCCTTTCTTCGCTTCCCCTCCGTCTGCCACCGACAATTTCGTTCTTCTTCTTTTTATTAACGCTAGACTTTACGTTACATCGTCGCTTGGGACTGGCCCAAAAATTGATAACGCCTGCCAGCCCAAAACTATTCCACCGATTCCTCCTACAAATTGGCGACGGACGTCACGGAAGAATTGAAATGCTTCCAGCGACCTAACGTCGACCCGATGGCCGAACGGAAAAGTAATTGAATTGACAATAGCTATTTACGGGAGCGTTTGTAATCGTGCAAAGTGTGGATTTTCGTGACACTCTCACGATTTGCATTACTTTTCGCGAGAAATGGCGATTTTGTTGAAACTCCCTCGGGCGTGAAATAGCGTTTTACGCCCTGATGGATGGAATAGTACTTGTGCCACTGCAGACGAATGATGGTGATTCGCAACGCGTGCAGTAATCACATGAGTTGAGAATATCATTCGTCCCAAGTCGAATGTGAAATTTTTTGGAGAAAGGTCGATATTTTCTCGCAAGTATACAAAATGTCCTTTTATTTATCAAGGGAGATTCAAATGCAAAAAAAAAGTCCCCGAAACTCTCTCGATTTACTTTATATTTCGCCATGCCAAAGCGAGAAACTTTTCGGAAACTCCCTCGGGCGTGAAATGGCGTTTTACGTCCGTCGATTGAACTGACCGAAAGTCAATTTAACCGCCAGCGAGGAATCTTCGCCACGTCGCCCTTTGGCTCGGCAACGTTACGCCGACCGGGACTTTTCCGCCGCCCCGGAACGTTTTTTTCCGGCCCGGATGGCCCTCGGAATCGCGCCTTCCGCGCGTGCTTCTCGTTTGCGCGCACGTGCACCGCGTCCACCTGTCTCCTTGCGCGCCTAGCCCGTTTGTCCGAGCGATGCCGGCTACCGTGCAAACGACTGCCGTACAGTTCGACGTTTCAAACGACCGTGCCGCGCGTTTCCACGATGCTGTTTCGTTCAACGACCGCTGATTCGCATTCAGCGATAGTTTCGTACTTGGAACGAGGCACAATTTCAAAAGGGTAATTGGGTTATCGGTGTTGATCGGAAAATTGTTCGACGACTACCAAGATCTAAACCTGATAACAAATTTAGATTCATTTGATCGTTTTATTATTTTGATTATCAATTTAAATTTCATGTAATAAATTCGCAAAGTCTTTATGGCTTGAAAATGGACAGTATTGTCTTCAATATTTTTTGCGTAAAGTCATAAAAGTAACGTCAAAATATTTGCATACAAAATGATTAGTATAAATATTGTAGAATTATGATAAAATGTATGTATTATTTAAAATGGGATATATTTTGAACTTGTTATCACGTAACAAATATAAAACGAAATAATTATATATATGCAAATTTCTCGACAAGCTTGAAAGTTTTCTGAAGTAATTTTCGGATTTATAATGCCGATACAATTTAAAATAGTGAAATGGACGTGTTTGATCGTACAATCGATATTGCCCTATAAAAAGGAAATTTCTATGGCGTTTGTTGAAGCAAAAAACTTGTTTCAGCGAATGACGTTTCAGTGGATGATGAACTTTAGTTCGTCATTCGTTTTGACGTTATTAATTTATTGAAATTGGCGGGGAAAAAAGCTAATGAAAAAGGAGCGACGCTTAAATGAGCTGGGAATGACAGAATGAAAGTCGATTTCGTGCGTTATTGTGCCGGAGGATCGCGCGTAATTGTGCGCGCGTCTAACAGGTAAATTAAAAGAGGAATTTGTAATTAACGGCTTGGCGCGTATGCGAAGTCGGTCAGAAATGGCGCTACAATTAAATGGCTTATGCTTATGCGCCGGGCAAACGCACGCGCGTCCTACCGTGTAAAGTGTTGCCGAGCTGACCGGTAATACGAGCTCGGGCACTACGTATAGTGGAACAAAATTGATCCTCACCTTACAGCCCTCACACGTGAACGCCCCGAAATGGAAACCTGCCGCTGGCTCGCTGCACACTTTGCATTGCTGGTTCATCTGAAAATGAAAAATTTATTTACTCTTACTAATTGCCAATCGATAGGTTTTATTCCAATTTTAATTCTCCTTAATTTTCTATTTTTTATTATAAAAACAATGATAGTTTTTTTAAATAATAGTAAGAATTATTTGTAGATAGTCGACTGCGCCACCCTACAAGGATGGTTGGTATTATTTATGGGTGCAAATAATTGATAGCGAATTATGTTTCAATTGAAATAGAAGATGAATTGTTATGTGTTACGTTTGCTGTCGTTAATTGTTTACATTTTTTCCCCCCCGATCAAGCTTAGGCATTCTGTCGTGCGCGCAAGAGCGGATGAAAAACGTAAATAACACTCCTTCGTTCGAATTTTTTTTACAATGTCGTAATTAATGGTACACACAGTGCTTATACATTAATTTAGCCAGATATATAATTATATTACTTTCATGTACTGTTAAGTGCCGCAAACGATGGTTACAATATAATTAAATGACATTTGCATAACGCGGACTTGATTTACATTTACATAAAATGCATTTAATTCGCCGACTCACGTTATTTGCACTTATATAAAATGCAATGTTAAACTCCTGTCTATTAAACCCGATGTGTAAAAGTTCCATCGGCGTGGCACGCTTGATTTTAATATCCACTTTTCGACACCGCACAAACAATATCTGATTTTTACGCCTGCGATAAATTTTACGTCCTTTTCTGGAAAAAAGAAAAAAAATAATGTGGCCGCTTTTTGGCACAAGAGAGATAAAATGTGCAAGCTAGCGATTTCTTTAAGCTTGTGCATTTTGGGCGCGGGCATCGGCTAAGCGTCCAGCGTGTTAGGGTTGAAAAAGTTGACAAAACGGCCATGACAAAGCGGAGTTTCTGCGGTGTTAGCAAAGGCAGGATTATAAATTTGCGCGAAGGCATAAACGTCCGGGCGATGTACTTTGTAAACGTTTTCGAAGATTGTTCGATTAAAGGAGACTTTTCCCGGTGTCGATGACCGTTAGGTCGCCCATTCCTTCATCGTCATTAGTTGGCCAAACCAAACGAAACTCGTTTCCACGGTGACGACGACGAATCATAAATCAGGATCTCAGCAACGAGACCATCTGCCACGCATTCGCGCAATTTCGTGACGATATATTTTTGGGACGAGCGTGAATAAAATTAGACCGTGATCTGATAAAAGTGTAATATTGTAATTCACCGGGGCCCCCGTAATGGACATCTGGCGTCCCGAATTCGGACGTTAAGCCCGGGACGTTTCGCAAAAGTTGGCCCACAAATCTTCGACGCGGGCGCAATTTTATAGCGGTGAAATTTGAAATCGGCGCGAAAATGATAAGCAACATTTTATCCCTGCCGTGAATAGAGTTTCGAGTTGAAAGAGCGCCATCTTTTTTTTTCTCTTTTTCTTTTTTTCTTTTTTTTTACATAACGCGTTACAACTGTTTGGCAGACGTTAAGTGTCCTTATGAATAATAGTTTGCGAATCGTACAATAAGAATGCGGTGTTTTGGCAATTCATTGAACTTTGGCGCGAACCAAAGAGGTGAGTTTCTCTCCCGGCACAAGAGGTAGCATACTTAGGTGTTTTTGTTGAGGGTGCTCAAGTATTTTAACGAGATTTCAGAGAGCTTGTAATTAGAGCTGGCAGATAATATGACATGGAAGGGAGTCCGCTCGTTTATTTGTTCGCAATTACGTCAAGTTCCCTAAGTCGCCGCTGGGCAATCGTCGTTTCTGGCCGCGAACCAGGTTGCTCTTTACAAATTTACTATTGTTCGATCATTTTGTTTTCTTTCTCGCCGCGGCAACCTTTGCCGGCCGCGCTCAGCGACGAAATAAAACTACAATTTACCGCAGTTGCGACCAATTGACGTTATGTACGAAAATTTAATGTAAATATTTTATTTAAGGTACAAGTGTAGGGAAAGGGAAACACAAATATAACTCCTTTTATCTCTCTCACTCTCTACCCTACAAGGAAAGTTTACTCTTGAGAGAATAAAGAGTTTTTGTTGGAGAAAAGAGACCCAACGTGCTATGATTTTGAACAATAGCGAGGGGAGGGGGGGACTCGGATAAAAAAGTATAATTTATTCAGAATCGGTTGTATAGTATTACACAATTGCTCTTAATTGAAAGGTAAAACTTGCGGTTTTGGACGGGAAGTGGAGGACCCCAATTTCAAGAAAGTCAATATTTGTCGACACTTGCCAACGTGAAAGTCAATTGTACCTGCTCCAGATATTAAGCGGGGACGCCGAGTACAAGAGTTGCGCCGTTATATGAAAATCGTGCATCGGGGACGGGGAGACTTCCCCTGTTTACGCACCATTAAACTCGACGTTCATTTCTTTTCATAAGCTTTTATTTCCTATCGCTCCTCTCTTTTTCTCCCCACCCCTTCTCTCTCTCTCTTTCTCTTCCTTCGACTCCAGTTCCTCGACCCTTCCTTTGCGCGCCGCAACACTCTGTCCCCGCAAACGGGCGACACTTTGATGCTGGGCATTTGCATTTATTTCGTCATGCCCGGTGACAAAGCTGACAAGATTTTACCTGCCTCTTTCCACGAATCCTACGCGAACGTTTCAACTCGAATATGAGGAGGAAAAGTCGGGGCAAAACGGGGGGGGGGGTGAGGGGGAAAG